>JANSTV010075962.1:0-10205 GCA_027564135.1 Lestremia cinerea | reverse complement strand
TCAATACTTAAATCGAGAATAGAGGTTTATTGCAACGAGGACGGACTACGTTAAGGTGTAGCGTTTAAGTATTTTAAAATTTCAATATTAAGCGGCTGAGTGCCGACTGGGCGATATTGCCGTGGTGTGAGTCTGCGCGTAGGCTTGAAATCGACTGGCAAAAACCATTCATCAAATTCAAACGCCAGCGCAGTGCATCAATGCCGAATTGAGTTCACCCAAATTAACAACAAACCGACTAATATTCAGTTCATCCAAAGATCATAGCTTGTAACTTAGCTCTAGGAGTGGTCCGTTCCGCGACTCGTGAATTAGTCTACGCCCGAATGTACCACGTAAGCTAGTTGTAAGTTGTGATGTGAGTTTTGATATTTCATTTTCTTTTTGTTTCTTTTTTAAATAAACATTTGGAAGGAACGACCTTTCGTTTCGGAACAATAAAACGGTGTTTCATTCAGTCGTTGGAATTGCATGGTCCCGGATGATCTTCCTCAGAATACGGTTTCACTTCTAGGCTTCTCGCCGGGCGTCATTTGCAGAGCAGCGTTATCGTAAGCGTTGTAATCGAGCGTGCTATCTTCTCCGGGATATCGATTGCTGATCGGCGTACTGGCTGTACGCATCGTCGAGCCTTCCAACACTGAAACCGGTGAATCATTTGCGATTAATTCAAGCTTCTAACTGATAAGTCCCACTCTACTCACCCGACACTGTGTAGGCTGAATTCGCTTTCGGATGAACGATTTTCCGCGAATTAACTTTCGGGCTTTGTGTGTGCGGATTGGCAACCGTTATTTCGGGCGGTGGTTTCTCCTTGTTTTTCAGCGTTTTCATTGAAAGATGGCCTTTCTTGCGAAGCCACCGAAAGCCTAGGAAACCATGAACGACAACGAAGAGTAGAAGCAGGGCAGCCAAGAGGATGATGATGAGCATTTGTTGGCGTTCAAGAGTTCGGATCTCGGCTGGAAGAGAAGTGGTGGGAAATTAACGATTTTATGGATCGATAGGAGTGACGCAGTTCGAAGATTGACTGATTTGCATGCGCTTTATAGTCCTGGTTCCGCTGAGCCCCAAACCTCAATGACGCAAAGTGGAAATGCCCCGTTCGTGCATAACAAATCGCCTCGCATCAAGCACAATCAGTCAATCAATTGATCAGCGAATCACGACTCCCCGTTCCGAAAACATTCAAACACAAACAAACCTGCATAGTCGGAGGCCTTGGCGAATCGGATGTCATGAAGATAATCTAAAAATAACCGATACAATCAATGACATAATCACCGCATCACCGCAACGACACTTACCTTGGCACTGACTCTCGCAAATTGCTTGATCGAAATTGTGTTCGCTGCGGGTGCAAACCGTCGCACAATGTTCGCACTGATTGTGGAAGCTGGAGCAATATTCGGCCAAACCGCACATTTTCGTGCCGCATCGTTTGCCCGTCAAAGTGATGGCCGCCTGAGCAAGCCAAGGTGCTGCGCACAACATCAAGTAAACTCGAAACATTTCGCTGGTTTCAAAAACCGCACAAACCGGACTGCTTGCAAAAACACACAGCAAAATGAAACAATGAATAACTCCACGCAAAACTGTTCTTCAGCTCCGCAAGCCGCGTCTCGCTATCACGTTGCCAAATGGTTCAATGCCAAAGGTTCTTATCGAGTTTCCTGAGATCGGAATAATTCCGTGGAGATTTGCCGAGCCGGTCTGCATGCAAAAAAAAAACCCACAGCAACAAAAAACTACGAAAAACTGCACGAAAACTGTCCGTCACATCCGCAAACCACGTCTCGCTATCACGCTGCCGAATGATTCAATGCCAGAGGTTCTTATCGAGTTTCTTCAGTTCGGAACAATTCCGCGGAAATTTGCTCAATTTTTAGTCGATTTGATAAAAGAAACATTTCAATGAAAAATTCATTAATTCACCGTCGAATGATGAACCATCGCCGTCGATGAATGGAGAAGATGACTCATTGTTATTTGGCACAAATCAACAACGCACTGTAACAAACATGCTGGCACTCGATCGTCATCAGGTAGATCGATCTACCTGTGCGCGACTATATTTTCGATTCTCTGTCGTCGTCGTCGTCGTCGTTGTCGTCGTCGTTGTCGTCGCTGTCGTTGTCGTTGTTCAAACCAAACAAAAACAGTAACTCGATTTGATTGCAACACACTGCTACTGTCGTCGACTTTCAATGCACAAATTTGTAATACGCAAAATTCACAACACGCACACGGAACTCCCAATCCGGAATGTAAACACTGATTTCTGTTTTTCGAGAAATTTGCTACTTTGTTTTTCTCTTTCAAAAATTATTTTCGAATCAAAGAATGGTCAGCGACGAACCGTAACCGGTTTGAGCGATTCGGTGTGGAATGATCGCAGTGAGTTCGTCGTGAATGTTTGGCGAGCACTGATGGAAGTTGGGTCGGGGAAGGGATTCAACGCATGCATTGGTATGTGATGAAAGGCCAGAGCCGGAATTCGGGTTGTGTTGCGTTGAGTTGCGACCAGTTATCAAAGGCGATGCGGCTCTGCTTTGATTATTTACACTTCACTGCTGTTTACCTGTTGATTCACAACCAGACCGTTTGCAATGAACGCACACATGCACACTTGAACGACTATTTGAGCACGAGCACGTTGCGGGCGGTTGTGTGTGTGCGTGTTTGAGGTGTAATCGTTTCGAGAGGAATGTCTGGCAAGTGAACGGCGCCGAATAAATCATCCCGAGCGATTGGAGGTTGAGATGGACATCGGTGACAATTTCTCATCTTATCGACTCTCCCACGAAGCGAATCGAGGATTTTCTTTGACCCACCACTGTCATTTAATCGTTCTACAGTTTTAGAAATAGAGTTTGACTAAAGTTGAATTGGTGCGGAGTAGTGCCGAAAGGAAGGAATCAGCTGATTGACTCTGGAGGATCATCTCTCTCCAACGCAACTGGATGGCATGCATAAGGGACGTTAAAAAAGGGAGAAGAAAGTTGATCCAACTTCTGTGAATGTCAAATCCATCCGAAAAAATCCCCGTCAATCCAATTGGAACCCAATTTTCGTTGAACAAAAGATTTCTAAAACGGTCTTTCACTCATCGAAAATGACTCACCGACGAGCGGAATCTCAATAATACGCGAACCAACTTCATTCACATCAAAACAACTGTCACCGCTGCACACAATCAAACGCAGAAGCACACACTCACGACCATCATTCCATTCACAACGCGAAACGCTAGGTCGGACAACAGCCGTACCGAACGTCAGTACGGAGCGACTCCACTCCGACACAACAAGTAAACAATTCTCGGTGAATGGAATTCCGTTTCGTGTTATATTCTGATTTGGCTTCTTCTTTTTTTAAATTAAAATTCCAATTGTTCAAACATCGTTGTTCACTGCAGTGTTGTGAAATAGGATACGCCTAACGTCGTCGCGTCCAATGAAAATGTGAATTTCGGCATTTCGAAAGAGAAACACATCGCCAAAAGGTTCGAAACGAGCCGAAAGACAAAGAGATATTCGCCTTGGAATGCATCACGGGGTTTGAGGATCGCAACAGCAGCAACAGCGACGACAACAAAATGACCGAATTGAAAGAGGCGACTTTTCCGAAAAGTGGCCGCGTCAATGAAGGTTAGTGGAACGTTTGTGCAAAGTAAACAATCCGTTTCGAGGTTTTTTCGATGATTCGATTCCAACATCGTACGGGAAAACGAACGGTTGCACGAAATCGCTTGTGGTTTTTTCGTGGCTCAAAAATTACTGTTTCGGGCGGAGCGCAGTTATTCTGATGATTCGACAGCGAGATGATTAATTCGACGGAGAGTCCGATCGCATCACAATCAATCAAGTGCAATGAACTCGTAACGATGATCAATGTGTGTGACGAGGTTGTGTGTGACGGAGAAAAGAAGTGAAAAATCGACGGCTGGCCATTCGAAAATCGACTGTCAATCACCTCAGCAACGGGACAATCGCTTTTCTCTCCTCAAGACAACGGCGGCGATTTGCATTTCAATGCCAACTCTCACTGGTCGGCCAAACACCTTTAACGATGCTCACCCAAATCGATCGCATTTCATTTTCGCAAGCATTTCACTCGTCAGTGGCCATCCGCTCAGCAATTTCGAAAGTAAAATTCATTCTGCACTTGCACATCGTCAAGTTAATCAACAAAACAAATACACTTCCCAGGCCAGCACACATGCATTCGCCGTCGACTTGGCTGAATTTTTCTCAAAAACCACATTCCATTGTTCGCATGCGATGGCGAATCATTCTCTCAACTGCACGACTGTATTGCGGCCAGAGGTCTTGCTTTTCATTGGCAACAATCACCGAGGCAATCGCACTCCCAATCGAATTCAATTCTGGCTTGCGATTGTGATATTTTTCTTTTCATCTTCGTTTCGTTTTGTTGTCGAGCGGATTTTTTTTTATCGTCACTGCGACCGAACGCATCGCAATAGCTGTTTGATTTAAATTCTCTTCGGTTTTGTTTTAATAAATTCTCATTTCCGGCAATTTTTGCTGCGTTCCAGTTATTTCATCTGCGTTGCGCACTTGTGTTGCGCACCCAGCACCGCAATCGGTTTCATTTCGGCCCAGCGGTGACGTTCATCGAGTTGAGCACCTCGCGCAACTGTTCCGATCGAGGTGCTTTAATTTATTTACGCGTCAGTTTTCGGTTTTCTTCTCTCTCTCTTTTGGTGAATTTCAAATTTCGTTGAAATTCAAAGCAGTCTTGGCTGTGAGAGTTGGGAAATTGAGGCGGACGACCGATATTTCGGTTCGGTGGTTTTGATTCGGCTTTGACGTGGGAAAAGCTGCTCATGAAGCGAATGCAGAAGACTCAGCAGTTTTGAAATCCGCTCGCTAATTGTCATACGAGCCGCAGAGTGCCTCTCGACGTAGCCAAACAGCGACGCGTCCACTGAAATGTTCAGTCCAATCAAGGTCATTCCGACAGTGACTCGTCGCTTTATTGTTTTGGTGTTTTTTGTTTTTCGTTCGCGAGGAATTTGCATTTTAATCAAATTGCGATGTTTGGATTCGTCGTTTTGGTGTTATTTCTTCTCTCGTTTGTCTGGCATGCGCTCAAAGGTCCACAAAACCGAATTAATGACTTTGCTTTTGTATTTCCATGATGTCCTTCAGTGTGCAAGGAATGGCTGGTGCGTGAGGATAGTGCTTTGGCCCAACGCTTGCAATCGCAAGAAAGTAAGTTGACTGCGATTTCAGTCATTTGGACAGTGCGAGTAACGTCCACCGTTTCGTTTCAGTCAACGAACACTACAAAGGCAACCGTTTCCGGAATCAAGTCGTCCGGCAGGATTTCCCCACGGCGCTCAATGAACAAATCAAGGAAAAGGAGTACGCCGAACGTCAAGCAGCACTCTATCACCAGATGATCAACGAGCAGGAGGAGGCGGATGCGAAGATCGCTCGAAATTTGTCAGAGAAGCTGACGCATGAACAGGAGATAGAGCGACGCAAGCAAGCGGAAGAGAGCGAGCGGGTTGCCCGACGAATGCAGGAGAAGGTATTCGTTCAGAAGAAGACTGCATATCCACCACCACCACCCCCACCCGAGCCAATCGTGAACGAATTGCCGATTCCACCGAAGAAACCATCTTCGAAACTGTCGCGACCTGCTGTCGATCCGGAAACAGCCTCCTACTCTGGCGGCAGTGAATTAAACTACGTTTCGCTGGAGTTGAATGCGCCCCGCAACCAGCACGTGCTGCATCACAATCAGACGCAATACACGCAGGTGATTCCGCGTCAAGGCGCCTACATTCCGGTCTCGCCAACCGCCACCATTGGGTCGCACTCCTCATCTGAGGGGCACTACGAGCATATCAACTTGCATTCGCATACGCCTGAGAAGAAAGCGAACCCATACGCATTTCCGGAGCGTGAATTCAATCAGCCGAGCACCAGCCAAGCCGCTTACCTCCCGCCGTCCAGGCCTGGAAAGCATCCATCAAATCAGACCCATGACTTCCCTCCCCCGCCTCCTGATCCACTGCCGGCGCTACCTCCCAAGCAGCCAGTCGACCTGCAGCACAAAAACTTTCGTCTGCAGAAGCTGTCCATTGAGCGTTTCGACTATTTGGTGGGCAACAAGGCGACGTCCAAAGCAACGGACGAAATCGATAGTTTGGCCTCTGGTGTAACCGTTCCAAAATCTTCGACTGTTCGACAACGAACACGAAATGGCAGTGTCGACGCGTTGGATACGGCTGATGACATCACCAGCTATCCCGAAGATGACCTGGACATTTCCTTGAACTCGGATCGCATTCGAACACTCCAGGAGTTTGGCGTTCCGGCAGAAGAAATCCTCGAGATTGATCGCCGGTTGACGCAGCAGGAAAAGGATGAGGTGAGTCACAATTCGGTCATAATTGATCAGCCGGAAGCTTAATTGATTTTCTATTCGCAGGAGCTTGCACGCCGGCTACAAGCCCAAGAGCAACGGACACTGACACAAGAAGAGAAAGATCACATGCTCGCTATCGAGGCCCAAGATAAGGAACTCGCCAAAATGCTCCAAGAACGTGAAAAGGCCAAGGCAAAACGCGCCAAAGAACGTGCTCGCCTACGAAAGCAGCAATTGCAGGAGCAAAAAATGCAACAAGAAGCTGAATATGCTCAAGACGGTGGGAGGATAGGCTCACCGAATCACTCACGGTCGCACAGCGACCCAGCTGAACTCGATGGCGACTCGTATTCCGATCCGATTGATTGTCTCCCGGCCGAAAGCGGTCAGAGGCCCTACCACAATCCCATGAGTCGTCCTGGCGAATACTACCACAGCAAACAGAGCAGTGGCGCGTCTCGCGATTCGGCACTTCTTAGCGATGAAAACTACTCGAATCCGATTGATCTGATCAAAAGCATTGGCGGTGGCTCGAAGAAGACGAGCCCAAACAGCACGATGGACGAAATTTACATTTCACCAGCTGACAGCCACTACGCAGGACCATCACGGCCAACGAAGCTGGAACTTCGAGGACCACTCAACCGACCAGCGGCTCCAAAGTAAGTGATCTCTCTGAGGCTGTCCCAATCAGATTCTGACTTTCATTTTGCCTTGTAGAGCTCACCTGCCGGGCAGCATCGAGAACATTGCGGCTGCCATCGATCCCACCTACCTAACCACAACACCCGTCTCCACCTCCAATACCCCAGTGAAGGGTGGTATTCTCCCACCGCATTTGGATTACACCGGCGGCGGTGATCACATCCCAAATCAGGTGCCGCCGTATATGCCAATTCAAGGCCAACGACGCAACAATCCCGTGGTTCAAGCGGAGAAAAAGAAGAAGCCGAAGGACACCAAATGCACTCATCAGTGAAAAACCCCCAAAGCGGGTAAAGCAAGTGGCGGAGGGGCTTTATTGTTAATTCCATTTTTATGAAATTTTTTTGATATTTTTAACTCGAATAACCGAATCTGATGCTGAGTAATTGGCCCAGCTTTATGAAGCAATTCAATTTGAGAGGTTTCTCAGTAATTATATCCCTCTCTTTCTCTCTTATTTATTTTCAAACAGACCTTTTGATATTCACATTTATTTCTCAAGAATTTGAAAATATAATTTCAATTAAATGAATGCGTTTCATTGAATTCGAAGTCCTGTCTGCGGCTGCCATCCAAATGATCAGCGACGACTCGCCAATTGACGATCGGAATTTGAGTGTTTTGTGTGAACTCTCCGATTGTGGTGAAAATCACAGATCGAGTGTGCCGAAAACAACACGGTTTCAGATCATGCTAATCGATCGAATGTGCTCATCGAGAAGGGCTCATTCCGAAACGTTCGAAAGACTCGAAATGAAGCGAAACTTGATTCATTTTCCGGTTGGTGTCTTCGCTTCGCCGCATGCAATTGCAATTGCAGTGCAAAAAGCTCATTTGACGCGGAGTGTGCCAGTCATTGACGCAACACACCGACGTATGGAGACACACACATACCCACAAAGCAATACAGCAACGGCCAAACAGCAGACAGACGACAGACAATGTGTGTTGAATTGTGTAACAACCCCACACTGACGACGATAACGAGGACGTACGATGACTACCACGACGACGGTCTGCATGCAGTGGGATATCGCATGAAGGGAAACACACATACTCGCACAACTGCTGATGCGCGCACTCGAACAACACCACGAAGCTTTGACATTTACAATTCAGCCGTCTCCGTCTCCGTTGTCGTCGCCGTCTGTGCCAATCGTCGGCTGGCTCGCATGTCTCGCATCGAACGGAGCAGCCACAGCACAAAAACAATCGTAACAGCCATGAGCGAATGCAAGTCTCGTCCGTTGACGATGGCCTCAACAGCGATTCGCACACAATCGCACATATCCAGTGCTGTCGGTCGCCGATTAATCGCCATTTCGAACAGCCAACCGCATCGCATATCTCGACGTTTTTTTCGAAAATAAAATTGAAATAAAATCGTTGCACTTTTGGTGCTTGTTTGCCTCTCCGTGGCCGACTGCGTTAGTGTTGGTATCGGTGTTTGTGTGTGTGCGCGAGGCATATGCTTGTGGTGGTGGTGGTGGTTCGGTGTGCAGTGCCCCGCGAATGCATTCAATCGGCTGTGCCGAATGCGATGCTTTCGAAATTCAGTTTTCTCTGAGCTGTTGCGCTGAAACAAATTGTGTGCGATATTTTTCGTGTGAACTCCTCGCGAAAAAGTCTCATTTGAATCGAGGATGCGAGGTAGTGTGTTGTCGGGTGTCAGTGAGTTAGCCGTCGGTTTTTCGCATGAAATTCAAACAAGAAAGCGTTTTGTTCGTTGCCATTCGATCGTTTCGCTGGTTTCGCTGGTTTTTGTGCGTGTTGTTTGTTCCCCGGTGATTCGAGACTCGACTGTCATCAGGATCGATTCCATCATTTTCCTGAACCGTCGCAGTGTTATGGAGAATTTTTCGACGGTCCGATCGGTGTTCCAAAATGAAAGGTGGGTATCTCATCGGCCCACCGTTCCTGACCTGCAGCGGAAAAGCTCTCGTCGGAACAAAGGAAAACAATTTCACTCCGAAATTCCGTCGAGTTTTCGTCCTTTGATCGCCGCATCCCCAATCGAAATCGACGGAAAATGCTCAAATTATTGATCATGCGCACACCATTTACCCGAATCGTTTTCAAATCAGCAATTTTCTCATTCGGTCGTTGTTTTTGCTTCGTTTCCTTTCTCGAAAAAATGCCAGTTTTTTTGCAAAAGAAAAATTCTCGCCGAATGATCGATCGCCTTTCAACTTTGGAATGGATGAAAACGCTCGACGAATTGCGGGCATTTCGAGAGCTTGACGTGTGGCTGATGCAAGGCGATCGATATGAATTTTTTCGAAAATTCGTTCATACTCGCTCGGTCGGATGTGTCATTGCTGTGGGCATGTATAGGCAACGACCGAGGGAGCACGCGATACAATTGAGGAAATTATCGACGAATGCCGCAACGGCCAATCTTGCCGGAATCGTCAAACTGCCATTTGGCCAATCAACGATTTCACTGGAAACGCGAGATGAAGCAATGCATTGCCGAGAAAAATCGAAATTGCTAGTTGAAAATGCATTGTTTGTGGGCTGCCGTCTCTACTGCCGTCGCTGTCGCTGTCGCCATCGACTTCGACATCGTCATCGTCGTCGTCATCGTCGTCATCATCGTCGTCGCTTGATGAAAGTAGCCATTTTGTGTAGAAAAGCATTGCAACTGCACATTGCAATGCATTTCTCGCATCGTCGTCGCTTCGATTTGATTTCATTGGATTTTCTCCCATCAAACTTGGCAAACAAATGCTTTTCTTCCAATAATTTGATTGCTTTGATGTCGTCGTCGCCCATTGCCGGCATTGTCCTCGTCGTCATTACGAGCATTTTTGCGCATTTCTAATTGCCAATCGAACAGACGACGCATCTTTCGGCGGTGCGAAATCCAATTGGAAACCCACACGGTCGCCGAACCATCGACGCGATTCACATTACAAAAATAGACAAAAATTGCGTTTGTGAAAATGTTGGAGCATTTCGCAGCGCCCGTGCGATTTGTAATCCGTTGGAAAGTGCGATGCAATTGGCAAACTGCAACCCAATCACATTCAGCCGTTAGACGCTCGTCATCGCCGCGTCAGCGATGCATTCCAACACATCGACATTTCCGATGCAAC
>JANSTV010075951.1:0-10206 GCA_027564135.1 Lestremia cinerea | reverse complement strand
ATCGCAAACATAATTTCTAACATGCATTTCTATTTTCGTATCGGACGACAATTATGCAATCGTGCCACATTCGATGCAACCAACACAACAACAAAATGAACAGTACACATGTGCTAACCGAAGACACGTTAGAGCGTTCAATCAAAGATGGTAAATTGTATAGCAAACGATTGTTGTCGAAAACAAACAAATTGCCGAAATGGGGCGAACGATTTTACAATGCAAAATCGGTGAAAATCGTTGAAGAGTCCATTTGTGATCCAGAATCCAAGACCCTGACAACATACACGCGAAATGTTGCATTTACCAAAGTGATGGTGAGTACCTGATGACCCTTCGCCCCCACAATTATTTCAAATCTAATTCCTTTCTCCCTCCGCCCCTTCATTCACCCCCTCAGAGTGTCGTCGAGAAAGTGGTGTACACAGTGTCCGACGAACATCCGGAAAAAACCGTGGCCATCCGTTCAGCGTGGATCGATTCACAAGTATTTGGCTTCTCGCGAGCTATTCGAGCGTTTGGTTGCGATCGATTCAAGAAAAATTGCCACAAAATGGTGTGTATGACAATAGGACGACGCTTGGCAATGTGAATAAAACTCAATGTTCATTTTGAAATTTCAGGTGTCCGGCTTTGATCACGTCCTCAGCGCCATGTTCCCCCTCGCCGCAACCAATCACACAAACATGAATGCCACCCCCACAACCGGAGCCGATAACTACTTGACCAAAGCGACGAAACTGAAAGAAGCTGCCAAGAAAACATCCGAGCAAGTGAAAGCTCAAGCTGAACAAATTTATCAATCGTATTCGGTGAACAATTGATAAGCTCTGGACTTTGATCGACGATGCAAGATACACGCAATGGAACTGAACTTTGTCCGGAAATAGACTAGTCCGAAAATATGCAGCGGTAGTTTTATAGTGAAGCTCTTTTTTAAGACGGCCATTTGTGTTGAATTAGATGTGTGCGCGTGTGTGCAAGGCAACATTTGAAACGACAAATGGTATCGTTTTTTTTTTTTAGCTCCAAATCAATCAGAAAAAGAAAGATAAATTTAATTGAATTCAATTCAAAGATGAATGTTCAAGGTTCATGGACCGCATTGCACGGTGATTGGTCACATTTCGGTGTGTGCGTTTTGTGTGCATGAGGCACGTCTGAATGCAAATGCTGGTCTGTCGGTTAAGTCAAGTTTATTGTTGTTTTCATTCCATTCGCCAGTTTCTCCTAGACTTGTCATCTCTTTTCACGAGCACACCAATCAAACCGATCCAATAAACACACAAACTCTTGCGATGTCTATTTAGCTGTAAGGTTTCTCTTTTAATTTTGAATTTTCCGTCTCTTTTTTTTCCTCTGGTTCCAAGCCATTTCCTTTGCATGAACTTGAATTCCACTGGGCCACAGCCGCGTACCAACAATTTTGTAAAAGCAGTCGTCGTGGTGGGACTGCTTGCGCATGGGGACAAGGGCCGAATCAATAATTCCCTCTGGCGATACTTCCGTCGCCCTAATGCAATACCATGTAGTCATTTCTTATTAAAAGCCATTCGAGTTTATTACCAAATTGTATTTTGGAATGGTTTTTTCTTTTTATTCAAACATTTACAGGTGGAGACCGAGAGGGCAGTTGTGCCACAGAGTATTCACATATCCTTGATCTTGTGACGCTCATTCACTCAACTCAAGTTCCCGCCGAATAAAAAACACCATTCTCTTACGATTCACCTTAAAAACGATGGTTTTATTGCGTTCACATTTGTTGACTATCGAAATGATACAGAAACTAATGAATTTGATGAGAGTGTTAAGATGATTGCATACCGGAATTCGATTCGAAAAATGATTGTATGATGCGCATTGTATGCTTAAAGGATGTTATCGATTGAAAACTTAATACTAAACAAAATAAAAAACATTTAAACTTTTCGAAAAATAACCGATCATCTATCCGGGGGGTGGTGGACCTCAAACGTAGTAGAGTCTAACGACGGATTTTGTGATTAGTGTGTCGCCATCGTAGAAGTTGGTTTCGATTGTAACGTTGCCGCTGTGAAAGAAGGTAATCAGTTAACAGTTGTGCCGGTCGCTGAGCCAATAAATACCACTTACTTGAGCACTTTGGCCGGCATCATTTGAGATTCAGGTGCGGCCTCGATGGTTGATTGCCATGTGTTTGTTGTGTTTGGGCTGACCCAGCCCATTTCGAAGAACCACTCTTCCAGTATGCGACCTTTGAACAAGACCTTTTGATCCAAACGGAAATTCTCCATCGATTCGATCGTACTGAAATTGATCTCGCGCGATATAGCTCGAATGTCTAGCACTTTGACGGGAACTCGAGCTTCATGCTCAACACCGGACGATGAAACGTCTTTGTTGTCCTGCCATATCACCTTTCCGGTGTCCGCATCCCGGAGAATCATCCAGTTTCTGTGGTTTAATTTGAAGTTTAAAAAAATGTTTCGGAAATTTCTCGACGCTGCAATGCATTTCATCACAGCGAAATACTCACATTTGAAAGCCGCTTTGCAGCTTTTCGGCTCGTGTTTCTTCGTCTGTTGCCATTTTCCTTTGGAAAATCTCACTTTGAATCTTTTGTTAAAACTTCAGTTTTGCCTTTGAAATTTGTTTCCTTTATTTTGTTGATAAAAAAAAACAAAATTGACATTTATTTCGATTTGTTTCGCATTTCTGTTGCGAATGCGATCCAAATGAACGATCGATATTGCAGTGCAAGTCGATTGAGTGTCGGCATTCGATGGATTTTTTGGTGATTCGCTCAAGCAAATTCAATGATGATTTTTCGGGGCAATTCCATGACAATGAAATTAAGATCAGGGAAATTCAAGTCGCAGGGAAACCCAAGACAGACGAAAATTTTCAAATTTTCCATCGATTAAGCGGATTCAGCACATCAGCAGCAAAACGTCAGAACCGGCATTAACTTCACGCGCAATCACAGCAATCATTGCCGACGAAAACTGACAAGCCGTTGTATGTGGCTGTGTCAGAACAATAAATCAAAACGAGGAATAAAGTAATCGAGCCACTAAAATGACCGTGTCCACCGAAGAGTTGATGTTGTATTCGATTATAGCGTTTATCGTAATCGAGAATGCTATCGAAATTTATCTATCGTTGCGTCAGGTAAGTGAAATGCATCCCAAACGTTTTCGATGTGTTTTTTTTCACCTAACCCTCGGTCCGAGACCATTTGAGCATATCATTATCACGACGGCATCATATCTCTCCCCCGACAGGTGAAAGTGTATCAAAACTCAAAGACTGTGCCCACCGAGTTGCAGCACTCCCTCAAAGAGGAAACATTCGAGAAAGCTCGCACCTATGGACTGGACAAGGAGCAATTCGCCATTTTCAAGACGATTCTGACAGATGTTATCATCGTGTCGTTGGAATTCTATTGCGGTTTTCTTGCGTTGTTGTGGCAAAGATCGAAGGTCCTTTCCGCTCGTATCGGACTGGATCCACACTCTGAAATCCTCGTCAGCTGTGTGTTTATGCTGGTCGTCAATTCAATAAATCTCTTCAAGGAATTGCCATTCAAAATTTACAGCATTTTCGTGCTGGAAGAGCGTCATGGCTTCAACAAGCAAACAGCCGGGTTCTTCATTAAAGATCAAATCAAGGGTTTTCTCGTCGGTCAAGTGATCTCCTTTCCGATTTCGTGCGTTGTCATTTTCATTGTGCAACGTGGCGGTGACTACTTTTTCGTGTGGCTTTGGCTCTTTACTGGTGTCGTGACATTGCTGCTCATGACAATTTACCCGGTGTTCATCGCTCCGTTGTTTGATAAATACAGTCCTTTGGAACCAGGTGTGTTGCGATCATCAATCGAAGAATTGGCATCAAGATTGAAATTCCCATTGGCTCAATTGTATGTCGTCGAAGGATCAAAGGTAATTAAAAATTCGACAAGTGAACCGCAATGAGTCAATTCAACGCATTATTTTCAACGTTTCAGCGATCGGCTCACAGCAACGCCTATTTCTACGGGCTTTGGGGCTCGAAGCGTATCGTCTTATTTGACACTTTACTGCAAAACAAAGGCAAGGCCAATGCCGAAGAAGCAACAGATGGCGAAGAGACCAAACCTGTTGAGAACGATGGCAAAGGCTGTGAGGATAGCGAAGTGTTGGCTGTGTTGGCGCATGAACTGGGTCATTGGAAGCTGGGTCACGTCACCAAGAACATCGTCTTCATGCAAGTCCATCTGCTGTTGATGTTTGGCGTTTTCGCGTATTTGTTCCAATACGATCCATTGTATCGCTCGGTGGGCTTCCCTGCTGGCGAGCGCCCCGTTTTAATTGGATTACTACTGATTGTTTCGTACGTACTGGGACCATATAACGCGCTCATCAGCTTCTTCATGACGATTGTGTCTCGCGCCTTCGAATATCAAGCCGACGCCTTTGCCAAGGAGCTCGGCTATGCCAAAGAACTGACCAAGGCTCTGATCAAATTGAACATTGACAATTTGGGTTTCCCCGTCTACGATTGGATGTACTCTGCATGGAACCATTCACATCCCACTCTGTTGCAACGCTTGGATCGACTCACGGCGGATGAGAAGAAGACAAAATAAATTCATTTTCCGCACACACACACGAACGAACATTCATTCACACTCAATTCTGGTCAAATCTCAGCGAAACCCAACAGAGTTTCACACGGAATGAACCATCTGCATTTGCAAATGATCCGTTTGACAGGATTGACTCATGAATTAGCACAATATTCCAGTAATTTGCTGTTTTTTTTCAAGAATTTTTTGATATTTATTTTTTTGTTTTTTATTTTTTTTAAATTGATTTTCGCCGTCTTTTTTTTACAAATCGCTCCTAACCTCAAAGACTTGAACCAGTGTTCGCTAGTATTTTGCTGCAATTCGTCTAAGTTCATTTTAAGTCACATGGGAATGGACATTTCTTGTCATTTGGAACAGAGTCGTTCCGATCTTGCAAAGTTAAGCGAGTAAATAAATTTATAGACTTAATTTCACAGCCAAACGCTTTTGTGTTTCATTTCATGCGCTTGAGAGTTGGCGGAGTTAGGAGAGGTGATGAATAGCTGGGTTGTATTTGATTGGGAATCATAAATCGTATTCGACTCTGGTATCATGTTTCCAATTGGAAACGTCTATTGGACAAACTCGTAAAGGCAAGCGCTCGAAGGCCGTCAGCGAAAAATTCACAAAATTAAAAATTTTCAAGATACAAAAGGACATATCCAACGCACAGGGCCGATGTCTCAAATGACATTCGAAATTTAATTCGCCAAGGAAATTCTTGCAGTCAACAGAGCCATTGATATATGTATATCCATATATATATATTGAAATATCAATCAATATCTGATTGAAATTATTGTGAAGTTAAAAACCATTACCGTTCGAAAACGCGTTCAACTTTTAATTGGTTATCGATTCGATTTGATATATATGCGAGATTATGACAAAGACTGTGTCAGGGAAAAACTCCGTTTTTCTTTTCAACGTTTTCTCATCGATTCGCGTCTCTCAACGAAACGTTGTCAGCAGCCACATCCGACACAGGCATAATTCCCGGCAATTGGCATTTCCAAAACATGCCCCTCCGTCCAACTATAAATCTCCAAATAACAACAATTATGCCTCGACGAATCTTTCCTCGTTCGTCACTCACTGCTCGCAGTTCGATTCAGTTATTGTTCAACCGTCGTTCCATCTGTTTGGTTTTCGGTTTCGGAGCGGTGCACGATGACAGTTAATTTGTATGATCGACGTTGTTGCTTGTGCTATTCGTCAGTTGTGTGAAGGAGAAGTCGAGCTTGCGGAGTTTTCCTTATTCAGGGATAATGTGAGTCGTTTCTTTTTCTTTCAATTTTATTTGCTTTAATCAATCGTCTCAGGCGGGAAACAGAAACAGCTGAGAGGAAGCTGAAAGCGGTTTAGATGGGCGGAAGGGTTGGAATCTTCTTCTAGAATTGGTGTGGCGAATATGGGCAATCCAAGTGGTCCACAAAGTCCAGTTCAAAAGCTAGCTAAACATTTCGACTCGCTCATTAAGAACGTCTGAATTAAGATTGTCCAATCGCTCGAGAAGTGACTTGCTCTTTTCAATGCGGAATCATCAAGTTTTTTCAAAAGTTTCAGAGCCGAAGGGAGTGAGATTAGAGAGAGAATAGAGAGAGGATAGAAAGAAAGAAAGAAAGAGAGAAGAGGGTAGGAAGTGGGTTCTCACCACCATCCGCGACTGTAACTGCTGATTGGAATCCATAAATCTTGACTAAAAATAGAGCGATTGGATTCCAACCCAACGCACATTCGATGCCAATGATTAATTTCTACGCGTAGCGAAAATATTTTCATGTTTCGAACAAGCTCATTTGCATCAATAATTTATCAAGCAGTGAGCACACATTGAGTTACCGAGCTCCATGAGAATGGCGTGGATGAAAAGGAAAGCGAACGGGGGGAAATCCTTCTCGTTGATGCCCGGACTCATAAGCGCCAACAAGGCGCTAAATGCGCCCCGACTCCAACGCCACCGTCAAGAAACCCCATTTTTAAAGGATCGAGCATCAAGCAACAATACTTCATTCGCCTCATGGCTCGCACACGGCCCAAAACGAAGCAATGCGTTTGCCAAAAACAGCAAAAAGAAACGTGATTTTCGGTAAATTGACACGAATTTCGTCGATTGCACATCCATCATTCGAGCCTCCTCCCCACCCCCCAACCCACCCTCACCACAAATGACGAACGGTAGGCAAATTAGCGAACCGGCAGGCTTTCCGATTAGTCTCGTTAGCTTTCATGGCATTTTGTAAAAATACCAACGATAACTATGAATTATCGTCGATTCGGTAATTTCATGTTAAAAGTTTTCCTTTTGAATTTGAAAGGAGACATCGCTGAATGATATTCGTCGTTTGCGCTTGGGGACATAATTTTCTTGTTACTTTTCTTTTTCCCATTTCATTTCGTCGTCGACTGCTTTCCGACAACTTTTCAACGAAATTTTAATCAGTTTTTGTTAATTCAATCGACATGGATTTGGTTCTGTTTGGCTTTAGTCAGCGGTTTTGCCAAATAATTCGAGTTGTCCGGGTGATCTACGACCATTGGATTGACCTCTGGCACACGGACAGAGTAACTTCGTGAAAGGCAAAGACTTAAATCCTGTGAATCTTCCAAGGATTCCCCGAGTTCGCCCCGCAACAAATGACTTTACCTGAACGAAATCCATTTCATGCCAAACCGTTCAAGTAATTAGCGTTGAATAGCGTGCAGGGTGCGTGAGACGGAAGAAAAAGTGTTCATTTAACAATTTCAGTTGAGCACGATGGACTAGTGCCGCGTCGTTTGTTTTCAATTCACAAGAAACCTCGTTATGATAACTACGCTCGAGCATGTCAACGAAATAATTTTATGTCATGTTTTCATAATCGGTCTCAGTTGATATTGGTTTTTGGGGTTAAACTGCAAATTGTGTATGTTTTCACGCTAATGCTAACCCCGGTCTTCTTGTTATTGTTGTTTTCGTTGAATAATCAAAGCATTTCTTCAACAACTTTAATGGCTTGTTGTTGTATTTGCGGCGATGGCAGGGGTGATGGTGGCGGGACGGTGCTGGTGGGAGGTAGATGGTCTCAATGTCATCGTTGACAACAGAAAGAGACGAATGACCCGAAATAGAGACGTCAAATCGAAAGAAAACCGCAAGAGTTCCGCCATAAATCACAAGGGGATTATGAAATATGATGGCAATTTTGATTATTTACTGAAATTGCATTTCAAAATTCCATCACGAAATTGAATTGGATTTTGTCATCGAATGAATAGGTTCGGCGAGGTTGGGTAATGAGTTGGGGGACGGCAAACCGGGTGAGACCGATTTCGTGGGGCATGGGATTCTTCTTGCTGGCCGTAACTTACTGGGATCGATAGGGTTCGGATGGGACGAAAGCTCCTCCTAGGAAACGTCTTACGCATGATCAACGGGCTGTTTGCTTCCGATTCCGTTTTAGTGAAAAACGTTCACCTGAAAAATGACACGAAAGAAAGCCGTTAAGGATCCTCAAACCGAAATTGATGCCACCTGCAAGCTGCTTTGCGATGAGGCCACAAATCACATGAAAGTTCGAAATTACACAAAAGCTTTAAGCGTCTATCAAAAGGTGAGTTGAGAGCTTTTCTCCTAGGGAAAGCACCAATGGTTTATGCCTTCTAATTAAGTCCTGGTGACCAATTTATCTCTTATCGAGAATTGCTTGTGATGAATGTCCACCGATTCGAATGACTCACAGCTTTCCAAAACGATTTCCACAAAAAAATATAACTTTACGTCCCGATGCGACTCAATTCAATTCGATGTTGGCCACAACATCAACCAATAATTGATTCTCAACGCATCGGTTGCCATAGCACAACGCCAATGGTGTTCATTTTGATACGTATTTTTCTCACCTGCCTCACCTCATTTTTCGCTCAAAGACAATCGAAAATTTTGAAATTTGTTAAAAGAATCCGCTTAAAATCACCTTGAAAACGGTGCCCCGTGTGCGTTTGTGCTGTTTCTGAAACGTAGTTCCATCAGAAATGACCAAAGTCCGCGATATTTTGGGTGTTGACAAAGAATCGGAGTTTTTGCAAAGTTTCGTTCGTGTGGGTTTGACGACTCAAGATGAGGAAGCTCACAAATCGCTGTATATGCAATCGAAGGGTTCGACCAACAAATCGAAAGCACCCTCAAAGCAACAGTCGTCCGATACAAAGTCCGAGTACAGCGATAATAAATCGCCGAGGCGTTCACGCCAATCGCAACTACTCGACGCAAAACCTCGTCGTCGTCGTCGCGAGTATTTCGACGAAATGTACACGGACAAGGACCGTGCGGCAGCCGTTTCGATCGGAAACTATGACATTAAGCAAAGTCTTAGTTTGAAGCGGCAAAAAGATCGCACTGAAGCTTTGCAGTTGCCCGACGAGGCTGATCCTGGGACATTGCTGCCTCTCGGACTGCAAGAGTACAAGAATGGCAATATCGAAATCGCTGTTTGGTTTATTTCAAAGGCATTAGCTGCGATGTGCGTGTGTAGAAATCGACAGGTTTCTCATTCGATTTTCTCCAATTTCAGGCACTCGAACTGAATCCATCCGATCAGAATGCTTTGGTGGCTCGAAGTAAGTGCTATCTCTTGCTGGGAGATCCAGCAAAAGGGCTTCAGGTGAGTTGATTTTCACAAGCCTTGCTTCCGGAATGACCAGTTGGCTCGTCGACAGGACGCAGAAACGGCATTGGGCATGGACAAATCGAACATTCGAGCGATCTACCAGAAGGCGGAAGCACTTTATTTTTTGGGTCAATTTGAGTTGAGCTTGATGTTTTTCCATCGAGGCCTTCGCTTGCGTCCCGAACTGGCTACCTTCAGATTGGGCGTTCAGAAGACCCAGGAAGCAATCGAGAAAACGATTGGCGGATTTCAAAAGTCGGCACCGAATCGCGGCCAGCAGGAAAAGAAAGTTGATGCACCTGGTCAGGCAGCTCAGAGCGCCAAGAGCCGACCCAAGACTTCAAAGCCGAATGTGGAAAAACGAGAGGCAAGAAAACTTTTGGGCGAACTTTGTATTGACAAGGAGTATTTGGAGAATCTACTAAAACACCCAGAGTTGAAGAGGGCCGATACGGAGAACGTTTCAACTTTGGCAAGCGATGCTTTGCGTTTCCTCAACACACGCCAGGAGTTTTGGCGTCAGCAACGTCCATGCACCGCTTTGCCCAAGAAAAATGTTCATTGAACCGGCGTCAGCGTGGATTGAGGGAATCATCAAACATCCAATCGGAACTGTGACGTTACATACGTGTATTTTGCTTTAAGTTATAAACGCTTATCAATGAAAATGGCGAGCAATAAAATTAATTTTTTTTTTCAAATTTCTTTTGCATTCTTCAATAATATCAGTTTTTATATCAATTTCAAATTCAATTTCGATAATCATACAAGCTAAAAAATGTTATCGTAATTCGTTATCCCGTCCTAGGCCTATGGAAAAATTCCAATTCTTTTTTTAAAAAAAAAAAATATTAATATCTTCATTCGAAGAACAGTATTTTAATTTGTGACTTTTAACACATGGAAAGGCGATCATCGTCATGAAGTGCACTATTCTCCCGTTAACTTCGACTAAACTGGATCATT
>JANSTV010075940.1:0-10206 GCA_027564135.1 Lestremia cinerea | reverse complement strand
CGGGTAAATATGCGGTTTTCAGTTACATAAAATTTATCGCCTGGAAATTGGAAGGTATCAGGTGTCCCATTGAAATGGCCCGTCACCCAATGCGTTGCCAATTGGAACGGTCACATATGTAACTAATGATTTATAAACAAGCCGCCCCTTCAATCCTTCCCGAAACGATCATCGTTAGAGCATGTTTGTGGGTCTTTGGAAAATATTTGTTTTGGGTGACGATTTCCCGAGTGACGAAATCGGATTCAGTGGCTGAAAGCGAATCGATGAATTCGGTTCGAGTACAAAAGAGACGGCGACGATGTTGACGATGATGACGACGACGACAATCGTATCGAGATGAAGTAATTGTTGAATAGTCTCCGACCAATCATTTGGCCCGTCATTTGACACTCGCCCAACAATCGCTTGGTAATGGGTTGATTAAATTACAATAATCCAATCATTTGATCATCTGTTGATTGAGAATCATTTGGCGGAGAGGAGGAAAACAGATGAAGACGAAAAAAAGACAACAACAACAAATCATTAAACGAGCATTGCGTGTCGATGCGATTAGAATTGAATCGAGCTCAGTTGTGGTAATGCGGCGAGACATGGCCACTAATATGCGAATCAAATGGAAGATGGTTCGGATTAGGTAACCTCGTTAACGAGATCTAAAATTGGTTGATTTTGTTTGTATTGATTGGTTTTTGGCTGTTTGGCGGCTCCAATCGTTTCTCGATCCGATTTTAATCACTTTGAAAGTGAACAATCAACGGCCGGTTTCTTGACGGTAATGGAACTGTCACAATAGCCCCATTGGGCAAATGAAAGCGAGAATGCATTGCACACTTGAATGGCACATATTACTCACAATAAATCACTTATGATGGATTCTGTGTCGTTGATATTCCATCCGATTTGCGGTGGATGGTATGCGAACAGAGTGCTGACCGTGTCATTCGCATATCGCCATATCGCATCGCTCTGTCGTCTAATCTACAAACCAAACTACAGTACTAAATCGCGCATAACAACGAATAATGGATTTTCTCACATAAATTAACAGCGCCAACGGAACAATGGCAGACATTTAGTGTGTCTGTCAAGATGAGACAATCGCTCGACGGATGCGTCAGCCGTTTCGTTGTGTCTTAAGCGGCCACGTTCGTCGTTTGTTCGCGTTGAGATTTTTTGATTGTAAACAAAACGGATGAGCTTTTCGAATGGTCGAGCGGAATGCGATGGTAATTGTGATCAGTGTTGTTTGATTGAACGGTTTAGCGACCGTGCAATGTTTGATCGTTTAACCGTCGGTTCGGTTGACGGAATGAATTTGCATAAAATGGCATTTCTTCTTCCATTTTCGGCCACTTGCGTTTTGCTTTGAGTTGGACGGACTGGCAAACACGAACAATTTTCTTTCATTTCCACCATTTTCATTGTTTTGGTTCCGTTTTTTCTTCTTCTTCTTCTTCTTTTCTTCGTGACGGTACTCCGTTTCAGTTTTTGGCAGGCATCGTCTCACATCAAACTGAGACAAAATGGACAACATTTTTTGGCAGCTTTGTTTGTTTTGACCTGCGAGTCCAATCTGGTCGTGGCCGAAACGAAGACAAACGATGAATTGAAGAAACCCAAACAATGACCGGTCGTTATGCAAAAGTTCAGATGAGATTAGAAGTAGAAGAAGAAAGGCACATCCAGTGTCGGTGCGACTCAACGGTTATGCAAGGTCTACGAGATCAACAAAATTCCATTTCTCGATGAATTATGATGGAATGACGCACAGCTGAGAGGTAGATTTAATAAGGCAAATGATTTCATTTGTTCGTCCAAGCGGTGGCGCTGAATAATTGGCTCACCTCCGGTTTGAGTTGGTGATGCCGTCGAACGAGCCGATTTATCAAATTTTCATGACGGATTATGTCTGAGCGGAGATGCACGTTCATTATTCCACGTGCGCCGGGGCCATCCGTATCAGCGAGAGGTGTTATGCGCCACAGCAGCAATTCAAATTCGAATTGGTCTCACAGAGGGCGACCCGGACGATCTCAATGAATCCTCCAATTCCTCCAATTTGCTAGTCTTTTGAAACCATTCGCTCGTTAAAAACAAATGTTTGCACAGCCAACAATCTCGTCGATTCATTTGCTTCGACGGACTCACATTCATTCATTTCATCGCTTCATCTTCCGTTTTATGTTTTACTTTTGCTTCGTGAATGCACTCGTTAAATTGAATCGCTTGTAATTGTTCGTCATTTCGATGCACACATTTTTGTTGTTTGGCAAAACGGTTGTAGTGCGCTGCACTGCACTCTAATCCACCACTCAGCACTGATTCAATCGATTGCAACGAATCGCTCGTCGATGAGAAATTGAGGATGAAATGACGACAAGTACTTTCCAACGTTTGTTGCCGTTATGAATGCGATTTGTCAAGCAGTTGCGTTGTGAGCATCTCGAAGATGTTTTCTGGGTGATTGCATGCGAGTTGATGCAGCAGTTTTTGTTAGGACTTGACGTTCAGTGTTGTGACCAGCTCAAGGAAGAACCTGCAACGGGAACCTCCCCCTGGCTTTCCTCCACCTGAGCAAATACGAAAAAAGCAACCGTTACATTCGTGCCATTCCATCCTCCGAGGCATCATTACACATTCCATCGCTTCAACTTTCGCTCCATCGACGAACCGTCAACTTCCGACGCTGAACGCCTCAATCTCGTTGCGATTTTCTCATCTCCGATCCCGATGGAAGTAAAATGGAACAATTTGAAAAATGCATTTACAGAAAAATATAAAATTGAAAAACACTCGACTGCATTTCCGTTTCAAAGCGTGTTAATCGCACGCGAGGCAAAAAAAGAAGAAGAAAAAAAAACTTCGAATCGGTGAGCAGAAGGAAGTCAATGGAAAAACGGGTCTTCAAAATGCATTGAAAATAATTGTAATAAATCGATCGTATGATTCGTTTATTGCCGATGACATCGCATCAGGTCACGTAACACGCATCGTTGATTTTTCCAAGGGAATTTCATTCACTTTAGAATCGAATCGAAAACATTCGAATGTCGACGCAGATGCTGATGACGGCATCTCGACGATAGTTTTTGTTTCTCTTTCTGCGATGCGTGTGCGTTCACAGCACCGACTTATTGAAAGTGAAGGTAAAGTGTTGCACGCAGCCGAGAGATCAAAACGAAATTATTGATTTTAACACCGTCAATCGGATCAGCGATGAGATACGGCAGTGGTCAGAGCGTTATCACAGCGTAGAGTACTTTCAACGAAGGCGAAACATTCTCCAATTTAGTTGATTCGGGAAATGGTTTCGTTGCCCCGGTGCACCGTTCCACCGAGAATGATGTTCTTTCATCACGTCGAAACGGTCCTTGCGTAACGACGACGACGCGGTCAATATTAAAAATTCATAAATTTCCAACTGTTGGAGGCTCATCCGGTGAAGGTTTTTCGGTCGCGCGTAACCCCTTTCGACAGGCCACCGATGTGCCGTTCATCCAATTGAATCGCGATTGTTTCAGCAACGAAATGCTTTTACCGTCACCGGTGCCATTCGATTGAGTAATCGAATTCCAGGCATCGTAATGACATCGAAATGATTCCATTTTCGGAAAACGGCACGAGTGCCTACCCAAACAGCCACTCAAACGTCACCACGCTCGAGATGCAATCAAGTACGTGGAAATGGTATCATCCAGTTCGTGACAATCGCTAAAATCCATTTCAATCAATTACGTTACGTTGATTGCATCACGAACGCGTCTCAGAGTTTTGCCATCGACAAATTCGTACCAATTTCGTTGCGATAAGAAAAACGCAAACCAGAAATATTAAAACTTTAGCTGTCGATTTGCAATGGTTGAATTATGAAAATTGCTCAATCGTCAAGTGTCGTGTATTGCGGATCAATGGACGCCTACTCGGACTGATGGTGGTTGTCGGGCGTTTTGTAATGAAACGCCAGAGATGACAAGCCAATTGAAATTAATGAAAGTCGTCAGCCAATTAAAGCAAAATTCTGATCAATTTAAGAATCTGACGGAAAATGAAAGTGACGGCCATTTGACCCGCCGGAAATCGTCCACTGGCGGGAAAAAAATCTTTCATTAAACTTTCGGTTATTTTGCAAAATCATCGCCAAGCCTCATGCTGTTCTGAATTCAATTTGAAAACGACACACTGTTTTCGAGCCAGTGCGCGTGCAATCAATCAAGTTCTGTGCGGCCCCGGTCGTCCAACGTGCCACGCCAAATGGATGCTCTTGCATCACCGTTGGCCAGAGCTCTTCGGTTCACCAACCATGCCCTGGATCGAAATGCGTCAACTTTTACTTTCCTCCGAATTGACCACACGGCGACGGACACAGCCTCACCTCGGCCAATCTCTCGAAGCATTATTTATCGCATATTTACTGTCATTCCACATGGAAGCGTGACTTTGGCTAATTGCAATTATCAAATTGGATTTGAAATTTGGTCGATGGTTAAGTGCGTCAACTGTAATTTTTATGTGATTTAGGCCAATCGAAATTGAAGATGAGCGTGGACACATTCGAAAGGAGATCACTAAATAAGCACAAACATGAACACAACTGTGAATAATTATAATTTATTCATAATTAATATATTCGATTGTTCGAATCGGTTCGGTTGAATGGGCGCACGACCGTGATGGTGGTCTGTAGGAGGCTTCCATCACAAGTGCCTTTATTCCGACGCCACCAACGCGGGACGGGGCGACTGATTCGAGTGAGTGCATCGGGCAGACGGAACAGAAACGAACGAGTCGAACAACCAGCTTAAGGGGATTGATTAGCTTCTAATCAATCAGAGTGTTATTTCGTATCTTAACTATCGAATAATTAGACTTATGAATATAATCAACGGGACACTGTGCAACGACTAGGGACGACGGAGGGTCTTGTACCCATTTTCACCCTGCATCGGGAGGTATTCGTTGGTGTTCAGACTCAAATCCAAGGGGCTGGTGACAATCTGCATGCCCGAATGCGGTCGGAAATACGACAAGTAGTTGTTGGAATATCCTCCGAGGGGTGTCTGCAGAGTGGGCTGATAACCAGAAGGTGGTCCTTGGTAGGCACCGTAGTTTGGCCCACCGGACGGTTGGGGCTGCGAATTACCCGACGGCGAGTATTGGTTGTACTGTATGTACGGACTGATTGGCACGATCAACGGTCGAGTCGGGATCAACTGGAGATATTGAATGCCTCCGCCGGCGTGATGATTCGGTGGAAGGTACTGCATTATAACGGGTGTCGGACCTGCAATGAATTTCTCATTAAGTGGCCTGCTAATGGACTTTGATTCAACAACGACCTGAGGAGAGAGCTGCTGTGGGCGATTGTCCGCCTTGGCCGTTCAACGATATCAAATAGCCGCCTTGGGTTTGAGATGAGGTGCCTTGATTGCCATTCGACTGAAGATGCGTGTAGACGGCGCTGTGCGGCTGAACGGTACTATAGTCCTGGCTGGGTTGTCGTGTGTATTGCACTTGGGCGGTTGGTGGCTGTTTGCCAATGTTGTCCTGACTCGATTGCAGTGAATTTATGTGAGCCGCTGTTGTCGAGGGTGAGGCCGGAGCTGCTGAACGCACTGCTGTCTGTCGACTTTCCTGTAGTTCGGGACTCGTCGTGCACAAGGCCAACGACAGAAAGTTCATCAACAGCAACACTATCTGCTGGGCAAGAAGAGACTTTGAATTAGTTTCGATGAGACGACGAGTAAATTCCGGCTAATCCCATCCGATTGCCTGCGTCTAGGCGATTTTAAAATGCTAATCCAAATGAAGTTTCTAAATCGAAAAGCGTATGGGTTTTGGTTGGGCGATGAAGGCATCACAACACCGACAGAGGGGCTTCGGTGTAACTCCCGGCTTCAGTCAATCTGACTGAACGATTGAATCAAAAGCACCAAATTCAAATCAATTTCCACGAAATATATGAGCACACACGATCGAAACTCGTCAATAAATCACACTCCTTCAACTTTAAACGAAATCACGAAATTCCGAAAAGAACAAAAAAACGAAGGGAAAAATCAGAGAAAGTAAAATAAAACCTTTACCAATTTCCTCATTTTCGGTAATCCAAATGTAAGCCTCGAAATCCCAAAATGAATGTCAAATAGCAAGCGATTGGAAAAATCCAATTTCAAAACAGAAAATTCGATTTGAAAATTGGAAAATGAAAAATGCACTCGATGCAAACGGTGAACGGTGTTGAAGCGCGTTTAGTTTTTTCACAAAATGAAAACTCGTCGCTTATCACCGGGCTTTTATATGCAGCGAGCACATCATGAACTTGAACTACAATGATTGACGTCGATCCAAGTGTGTGTGTGTGAGTGTTTGTGTGCAAATCAAACGTTGAGGTGAGCTGCATTGCACTGCTCCAAAGAAATGCACTTTTCCTTTGTTTTTCTACCACCATGCACAGCGAGCATGCATTTGTCGCGATAGCTGGTGCACGCGACACATGCAAAACTCGCTTCCCACCAACACGATTGAACGTTGTTAGTGACTATTTTTAGCGTTTGAAAATAAAAAGAAATTTTCCATTCGACATTGCAGCGAGATGCACGTCGAACGCTTGGATCATTGGAGAGTGGAGAGTGGAGAGTGTTTCGTCGTTGGATTATCGAGTGTGCCATGACTTCAACAACGATTTCCCGAAAAAAAAAAAAACGTTGAAAAAAAGTTTCCTCATTCGATTGTCTCCACGGCAGACAGCCGCTCAAGTCTGACGTGATGGAAACTGTCAGTCACAAGAAGCGATGTGTATTCATCGAATCCACCAAACCCATCGACCATCGGCCGGGAATGCATTTCGCGTATGTCGCTTCGCTTCTCGCCAAACATGTAATTTCGATGTGTATCGTTCTGGTTGATTGCATCTTGCCATCGGCCATGGGTTGATGCATGCTTCGGTCGCACATCAGTTGTCCACATCAGAAACGTTGAACCGCGAAAAGAAAATGCCCACTCTCGATCGCGCGATCCAACCGAAAACACTGGCTTATTTTCAATGGGAAATGGCCGGCCATGAAATCGCATTGATTAATTTCGTTAATTGTCTGTTTGGCGCAGTTTGCCCAGCTCGCAATCGAATGGAAATGGCCGTTTTTACGATTCGCCGGCAATTGGCGCTGGCAAATTGATGAACATCGGGTGTGGATCGAATTCAATGTGAAAACTCGACGAATAATGACAGTTCACTTGCACTGTTTTCGAACGCACAAGACGATCGCTGATTGAAAATGAAAGCAATGGGCACTCTTTTGATGCGGTGCGGTTTTTCGACGATTTGTTTCATCCGTAATTATGGACGGCCGGTTGGTCGCATGTTTCATACCTTTCGTGCTTGAAATCCCATTCAGTTTGAATGGTGCGATGCCAACTCAAGAGGTTTGACCGACAACAAATATTTTTATTAATAATATTTACCAAGTCATCAACGTCAATCATACCATTGGCGGACATAATTGTCGATCACGCCAAGTGAAACTGGACCAATTTTGACCATCGAATCGAGATCAATCGATGCTAATTTATTCGGAAGTTCACGCACTTTCGGCAGCGTGAGATTAACGATTGGCTGCGGGCGACAGCAGAGGTGCGTCCGCTTAGGAATCGTGACTAGCTCCGGCCAATCGGTCGTATTGCGTGAAATCAAACTGGTTGAACATCGACGCAGTCAACCGTAACCGATATTCAACCGCACCTGACCTTCTCGCCCGACAGAATTGCAGAGACGCAAAAACCAAAATTCAATTCCGAAACAATCAATTGAAAGTCAATATCATCACAGAGAAGAACCGAAAAACCGCTGGCACATTTCTTTCGTGGCCACCACATGTTGGAAATGCAAACGATTGATTTTTTTCTTCGCTCCATTCAATTGAAAGCGAAACAAAACGAAATGAAATGAAATGAGAGGAAAATGCGATGAAATAAACCAAAAATTTTATATAATTCAATTGAATTGAAGAATCGAATCAAAGAAACGGACGGGCGAGAAGATGACCGGGTGAAGAGCACGAAGAAAAGCGAACCGGAGAAAAAGCTTCACAAACAATTGCGATGATTACATTTACATGTGTTTACCATTGAGCGACATACGATGCCGCATAATAATTTCACTTTCAATTTGAACTTGTTCGGCATTGGTTTGCCGCAACCGCATCAGTATCCACCAGCATCACGATTTCAACTCTTCGATGACTAGGCCGTCGGTCCAACATGGATACGTTTCTTTGGTAAACATTTTCCATTCCCATTGGGAGTGTGTCGGTCACTCTGTCTGTTTCAGTGGCCTGACGACTGCACTAAAAACCGGATTAATTTCATCTCGAAATGCATCGCACGTTGCCAATGGTCAGACAGTCGACATTGCCATGGAATATGTAATACCTTAACAGTGCATTCAAGACATCATTTGTTCATTGCGATTTGACCATCGGCACTGTTTGCGTGTGTGTGTGTGTGTTCGTGGAAAGTGTTTGGCCAGTCTACGCATTACTCGAACCGCAAACGATTTTCTGCAAATTTTGCCAAAGGTCTCTCTCAGCCAACCAGTCTCCATGGATCGATTCGTGCTATCAATTCTCCATTGAATTCGTTGGCAATTCGATTGTGGGATGCAATTTCACTTTGCCAAATCCTGGGTGTATTCTTGGCAAATCAAACCAATCGACACGATCCATAAAATCCTCAAAAACCTCCAATTAACCATTCAACACCTGAATGCAATCAATTAAACCTTGAAAAGCATTGAATCAATCGTGATCAATGGAAAAGAGAAGAAATTCTTAAAAAAAATGAAATGATTTTCTTCACTCGCCGAAAGTCGATCGTCGCCAATGACGTTCAACCAGAAAAAGCAAAGCAAGTGACCGGTTAGCACTAGACGACGAGACAGATCAGAATGGAAACAGAAAGAAAACGCGTACAACACACAGTCGATCTGCAAAGAGAAGCGACGAGGAGATGAAGAAGAAGAAGAAGAAGAAAAACATGAACGAAAACAAAACAAATTTTGCGTTATGTTGTTTAAATGAGAGAGAAAGTGCACGTTCAGTTCATTTAAGTCGAAGATAACACGTTTCGTGTCCACAAATATATCGATATCAAGCGACCAGCAACAGGCTAGAGCAGCATCAACAGCCGCCGCAAACATCATCAACAGTCACAACATATCGGCCAACAGCCACCGTCTGCTGTCGCAGCAAACACCGAAAACGGCAAAATGGCATTTGACAAATATTAATAACATGTTTGCGGTTCATAAATATGACAAGTCTTGTCAAAATGAAATTCACCAAAGAAGAAAACAACATCAAATAAATCACAAATCGATTGGGTTGATGGAATGGGCTCGATGCTGATCGCAATGACTCTGCAGAATCGACGACGATGCGAGACGGTTCGGGGCGGTGCAGGTGCTCTCGATGGTGAATTCATTGCGATTGGCATGACACGTTTTCTGCGAATATATTTTGCGTGCTGTGCGATTTCAAAACGAGATCTTCGAGAAAAAATGTCGATTTGCTCTGCGCTCATGTTAATGAGTTCACTTACCTTGAATGTGCCGTGGAATTGTAGCGTTTGCGATGTTGGCTGATTGGCTGCGTATGGGAATCATCATTTGCATACAAATGTCATTGTTTCGGAGCTGGGCAAGCGGTGAGGGAGGCCTTTGCCAAGCGACATTTTCGAGGTGAACCCCACAACTCCGTGCAAATTGTCAATCAATCACACATTACCATTTCGACGAATGAAATTCTTTGGGAAAATAAACGAAAAATAAAAATTTCCCATCAGCCACGCATGCGAGTGGGGGGCAATCAGTCAACCAGAAAAATCGCTGCGATGCCATCCATCAAATGTGCAATCGTGATGCAAATGCTTGATTCGCAATCGCAGACTGGGCAAATGGTAATGAAAGAGTCGATTGTGAACGATATCGGCCGGTAAACGGTTATGTCTATTTCGAGCATTGGAATCGGTGTGGCCGATGGATGACTCATCCATCATTGACACGCGATGAGTTTCCATTTCATCTCCGTTTCGGATTGTGAGAAATTGACTCTGCAGCGAAAGCATTTTTGATGCGATAATTAACACCCGTCAATCGGCCAGCCATCTGACGCGTCAAGGTGAATTGTGTGAATAACATTGAAATTA
>JANSTV010075939.1:0-22059 GCA_027564135.1 Lestremia cinerea | reverse complement strand
TCAATCGATAAGTTACTTTTGATGTGATTCACGTAAGCAATCGAACCATTTATTCGAATAAAATCGGAACGCATTCGGAGATTCCAAAAAATCTAGTCGAATGTTCCGCTGTCGAGGAAAAGCGTTACGAACAATTTGTTAGTGATTAGTTATTTCGCGAATCCGGTCGATTTCACAACCGTTCACTTCAATCCGGTTTGATGAATTCAAAATGGTTAGATTTTCAACTGAAGTTTCGATTCGATTGAGAAATCAATAGAATCTCACTCACCTGGGAGCTCCTCTTCAATATCGTCCCAATTCTCAGATAAACGTTAATCGCTATTGCCTTTGTATAAAAAGATTGGTTTTGTCTCCAGGGCTCGCCCCAACATTAATGAAGGATTCCCAGGCGAGTGGAAATCGATTAATTTCCTCGCCAAATTTCGAAGAAAAATACTGACCGAGTTTTGCATGTTGATCCAGTGTCAATCAAACAGATTGTCGTCCATTGGAGTATTCTCCCAAATTAATTTCTAATTTCTCTTCCCATTAGATCAATCCATGCGCAAGCAATCCACAGCAAATCGATACCGTTGAAGCAATTTCATTGAAAGCGATCGAATTTTCTCGAAAAAAACAATTTGAAAAGAATTTTTCGTAAAACATTTCAAAAAATTATTGATTCAGAAGGATACACTCACAACAAGACCCGTTACAATAGAAATACCAAATCAAGATTTATTAAAATTTGCCAACGCAACAAAACGAATCATAAAACTCTGAAAATTCTGGTTATTATTCGAATTCTGATCATGGATCAATAATTATTGATTACGATTACTATGATTATTATGATTATTATTCATGTAGTATTGTATTGTTCACAACTATGAATTTACGAGAAAATAAATCACGAAAAATTGACATAAAACAAAAACAAACAAAAACCTTGAGGCAAATGAATTCAAATCGAGAGAGAGAAAAAATCAATTGGTAAATTTAATGAAAGAAAACACGATGAAATGGTCAAGACATTGAGGAAATGTCTCAAACAAATATTGCCGATGGTTGAAAACAACGTATTTTTTTTCCGAAAACTAATCTTATGTAAATAAAAGTAACAGTACTGTAATTGAGCAACAACAAATGATTACAAAACAAAAACGGAAGCGAAGCAAGGGGATAATTTTCCGAGTGAATAAATGCAAGTTGTATCCAATGAATTGATGAATGAAATGTGTTCTTCTGATTCGCTATTGTTCATTTTGATGGCAAACCATCTCCGAGCGAGGATCCAGAAATGATGTATTTTTCCTCATGAATTGATTCGGTCTACCAGTACTTGGAGTCGTGAATGATGATGCATCAGAAGAATGGACATATTGCGTTGAATTCCCGTGAAATTCAATATGTAAATATGAACAGAGAAAGTTGAAAAAATTAAAAAAAAAAAAACAAAGAAAATGCAATTTATCCTTTTTTAATAATTATTTTTTTTTTTTATTTATTATTATAATTTTCTTTTTCGATTATTATTAATTTCGAATTTCCAGTGATTTTCCACATTGGGTTCGCTCAAAACGATTGGGTCTCATCATTAAAATTTCATTCAGATGTGTTGTGAATGCATTTCGGGGAAAATTTCTTTAGAATTATTTATTTTGAAAGGAGAAGCAAACGATGATGAATGGTCTTTTTCGATGTCAATGAGAGCGACGGCGATGCTCAGGACGATGGTGGCGTTGCCGAAGAAGACCGACAATCCAATGTGAATAGTTTTGTGTTTTCTTTCGATCGTTCCTAAAAACACAAGAATTTAGAACAAATTTCATTTCATTTCTGCAACTGATAGTATTGATCTCTGCACGGCATTGATGAATGCAAACCAAATGTGTGTCGGTTTTTTTGTTTGTTTTGAAACTTTCAATTTAGCAAATTGAGTTCTCGTCATGTGTTTCCATCCAAATTCTCCCAGTTTGGTTGAACTACGTTTGTTTGTCATTTCTTTTTTCGGTATTCTTCCGGAATGACAGACCGCAAGCACCGGCGATGTATCATAACAAATGTAATTCAAAACATCTAAAATGTCGTACATTATTTACAACATTTGGTATTTATTATTATTATTATTATTATATTATTCTTATGTATGATTATATTATATATGCAAACAAACAAACAAATGTATGTAACAATATGAGAAAAGATAAATGAAAAATGACAAACAAATTAAAAATAAATTTAAATTTAAATTTTAACAAAAAATAATCTCATGATTTTTGTTCGTTTGGACTTGTGTCAGTCGACGGTGTCATCGAGAGGCGAATCGGATAGAATCGGCTGACACGAATCACAAATAGTAATGAATCCACTTCAAAATCTTGCCGTAATGTTCGTCGTACTTCTCGTCGTTCTCTCCCACCGGTTCGACGCTTTCTTTCGAATTTCTGGCAGTGGTCGCAGGTGCATCGAACGTTCGCACTTCAGTGATATCTTCGAACTCGTGGACAACATCACCCAGGTCATTTGGAATTTGATTGAGCTTGGTGCGCTGATAGCGATAACCTTCAGGATCCACCAGAGTTCGACCATCGGATGCAACGACAGAGACATTTCCGAAATCCGTCCCATTTCCCGCAAACGTTTGATTGTCCGGCAACAAAACATCGGGAATGTCGTTGGGTAAGTGTTCGTGATAGTGGGGATCGCCCGTTCGCAGGACGACGAATTCGAACCTTTCGAAAGTGTTATTCTCAGGCACGGCATGTACATGGGTGACGGGCAGGATGATTCTGATCGGAATGATGTAGGCATCATCATCGGCTGTTGACGATTCGGTTTCGTCGACGATATCGGTCCGTGGGATGGTTCGAAATAGGAAATCCTGGTCCACCGTGATTGTGTTGTTCATAGGCGCCGCTGTGGAAACGGATTCTGTGACGGATGAGTCAGATGATATTGTGGAGAAGAGCCCTTTTCCCGAATCAGCAGTCAACGTGGGTTCGGTGACAAAGTCCAGATCAGGAGCTGTCGACTCAGTCGTATCCATCGACTCAATGATCTTGTTCTGGAATGGAAATGGGGCGGTTATCAATGCATTTGAACGTGACTTGCGCGGAAACAATAGAGAATGCACTTACATCGCACAAACCGCACGGTTGATCGTACATTGTTGAGAGAATCGATGCTTTAACATATGGCCGTTGGATCGCACTCCATGGGTGATAAATCACATACGCCAACCGCCCACAATTATCAAACACGTACGCTGAACGCAAATCAAACAAGTCAAATGGCCCGTTTGCTTGTAGCGTTTCATCATTCAAAATTTTAACGGAAATGTTCACAGCCGACGTTCTGAGGTGCTCAGCATTTTTGGTGCTGTTCGTCAGAATGACGAAATTCACTTTTGTGTAGCCAGCATTTTTGAAGCGAGCCGCCAACTTGCTCATCAAAAATGCTTGGCGCAGACATAATTGTCATGCGGTTAGCTTGGTGACGACCGTGATTCCATTCCCGTGGAGTTTTATCAATGAATCGTCGGTCGTTTCGTTGAAATGCTCGCAAATTTGAAACTTTTTGTGCGCTGAAGTTGTCATGTCACCCGTCAGGTTTCTGTTCGAACTCAACGAGCTCCCGAGCACACCACCTACCGATCGTGCAGCACTCGAATTGATCCAAGCACATCCAATGACGATTGATAACAACAACATTTTCACAATCGCTTCACAATCGCTTCTCAATTTCGGAAACTTACAGAAGAAAGAAGAGATTTTGCTCTCAGCGCAGCGCGTCTTTTGTGCCTATTTGACAATTTCGCGTTTCTAGATCCCCGATCTGCGTTTGCTTCCTCACAAAGCGCTTTGCTTTTCAGTCGTTGTTTGCGATTGCATTTCAAAAATGAAACTAGTTACAGACATTATCTCAATTAATAACGAGACACATTCATTGAGTTACGCCTTGTGCGTATCTCACCATCACACAAGTGAAATGAGAATTCATATTTATGTATTACAACGACTCATATAAATATCCCATCAATGTAAATCAGCATTAACGAGATGCTGAATGTTTACAATACAATTGTACAACAGTCGCAGCATCGGATGAGAAAAATATAATGACCTTTAATCTATCACATGCGATATGGAAATTTCGAATGAGCTGCCATTCAAAATCGTACGAAAGTTTTGGCTTGGCACTTTTTTTTCGTGTTTTTTTCACTTTTTCTTCTCGTTTTTTCTCTTTGAATTTTTCTGGTGGATTTTTTCTCGTCGTCTTCGTCTTTCCAATTTTCTGCCATTCGTCAACACCCTGGGGAAAATCAAACGACATTCACGTTTCAACGAAATAGCTTTATTCATTCATTCAATGACTCGTTTCGTGCGACAGTGGCGCGACTCTGTTTGGGAACGAAAAATGCAAATTTGCATCTTCATAAAATATTTGGCATGGAAATTGTGTAACTGGTTTGCAAGCTTAGGCTTAACATAGCTTAACTTAAATAGCCTAATTGACCTGTTTGATTCCGCTCCTGGAGGAAAATAGGGCAAGTGTAACTGCATCAATCACAAAGCTTCAACCAAAAGAATTTTGTTTCAATTTTTGGAAATTAATTAAATCAATTAAATTAAAATTAGGATTTTCCTCCACAAAACGACCGGCAACAATAGAAATCACGGCCCTGAATCGATTCGACTTGGGCATCGGCAAATCCGTTTTCAATAAATAAATAGTTCTCCGAGTCGACTCAGTCGAACCCATTCAAATGGATCCACACCTCGCTGATTAAGCACATAACGCATTCAAATCGACGACCAGTGACTTCTTCCAATAAAAAAAAAGAAAAGATGACTAGATTTCCAAAGTAACTGTTTGCTTAGCATCTCGTTCCCAGGTTCCCGCATCCCTAGCTTTCAAGAATTATACTTTGTACGGAGTTCTTTGAAATGGTTCAACCAATGATCTAGCCGTCGGAGCGGTGCTGTGTTGGGTCGCGGTCGTTGTGGCCGCTGCCATGGACATTTTCTTATCTTTGGATTTCTTCAAATACGTTCCCAGAACGATTCCCGCAAATAGTAAGGCACCAACTTGATGATTGGATAAAAATTTTTTTGCACAATCGGTCGGATTGTCAATGTTCAGGGAGTAGAGCTGTTGGGCCACATGGGCTCCGACCAACCCGACCATACTGTAATATGGCCACGTTTGATCGCAAGCAACACCAGCTGCTAGAAGACTCGTTATCATAGCCGTGGAAAAGCTGGAGAGCCACAGTTTGGTATTTTCGCCGAATCGCAGGGCCGTTGATTTGATGCCAACGATGACATCATCCGTTTTGTCCTGTTGGAGAGCACTTCTTAGAATTCCTTCCAGAAAAATTAATTGCTTAACTAATAGTTACTTGATGAGCGTAAATCGTATCGTAGATAATTGTCCAACAAACACCAGCTGCGTACAATGGCAAGCATGCTGACCAATCGACTGATCCCTGAGTTGCGCTCCAGCCCAAGAGTGCGCCCCAATTGAAGGTCATTCCTAATACTAGTTGTGGCCAGTAGGTGATTCTCTTCATCAGAGGATATACAACGATCAAACCTGAAATGATAAAAACGCGTGTTGGTTGAGAAGACTCCAGGGCGTCACATATTGTTCGGACTTACCTAACGAACTTGCTCCCAGAACGATCGAATACCAATTCAATTGCAACAACACCAAGCAGCCGAGCCCCAGTTGAGCCGAGAGAAATACTAAAGCATCAAACTGTGAAATATCACCACTGACCAATGGTCGATCTTTTGTTCGTTCCACCTTGGCGTCAATATCTCTATCCCACATGTCGTTTATTGTGCAGCCCGCGCCACGCATGATGACAGCACCCAAGCCGAATAGCGCCAAATACTGTAAGTCAGGTAACGTTCCAGACCCAGCACTGAGTGCTATGCTCCATGCACAAGGCCAGAAGAGTAGCCACGACCCTGCAAGACGAAAACTCATCAGATTTGCAATGATAATCAAACGAAAGGCTGCCACTCACCAATCGGTCGATCCATTCGCATCAGCCTGGCATACGGGACAACACTATGCTTGATGCCCGCCAATAGATTTGTACTCTCATAGGTGTCGACCGTGTGGTCGACCGGTGGTCGTTTCGTCTTATGTAAATATTTCGTCTGTACGAGAACACCACATACGGGTTTGCTAAATTCGATTAATTGTCGTGGACCGACCAACAGACATGGCAAATTACGACTAAGCACATTTGGCGCTTGTATCGATACATTTCTTGACGGCAAATGCATCAAATTTCGCCAATATGTCTGTGATCGCAACAAATTCATTTTCGTTAATGATGTTTTTCTCGTGTCAATTCTACGCCGTATATTGTCAATGCGATTTATAACATCATTCACGCGCCTATCAACTCATTGAGTTGAGTTGACACACGATACGCTTGCGATTAATCAAGGAGATATTCTATCAAAATGAATAGCACTCGCTTCGAACAGACGAAAAAATCATTACACAGTCGATTCGATTTTCACAAATTACTGCATTGTCACAACGGGCACACGCACAATCACATTATTCAATTATGGAAAAATTTTTGGTTTTGCGCGAATTCGAATGATGTTAAATCACTCAATGTTCGACCAATAAGATGAATGGTCGATTCGATAACATTGCGTTGAGGTTAGGTTTGCGAAAGAGAATTCTGGCTTAGACGTTCCGATGGGTGCGTTCTGTGAAATAAGAATTTCTTTTGGTCTGCAAGGTCGTTGGATTTCTATTGGATTTTTTGTTGTTGTTGCAAAGCGATCATTTGGCGGGGATTTACATTGCATTAGGACAATCTACAACGAAAACTATGAAGCGTTTTTTATAACTTGTTCGTGCGAATTCTATCAGATTCTGCAGAATTTCACCTCACTTCCCTCCTCACCTCATCGTTTGCCCTTTGATGCTCTAGTCGAGCCCCGAATCATTATCAAAAGCTCGTTTTGATTGAACTGGTTTTCTCCTCTCCTTAGATGTCACGATCTTCATTTATTTATAAATGCTCTATCATTTGCGTATGATAATTCTACTAGACGTCTCTCGTACGATTGAGTCAAAATGGAATCAGGCGGTTTCTTCTTGTGTTTATTGATAATTAGTGCTTTGGCGTGCATCACGGAGTCTGGTAAGAGACAAATTCTCATTCCTTTTTGCATAATACGCTTGATTTTATTTAACATTTCGAAAATCATTCTCCATAAAAAATCTCTCAACTTCACTTTGCTAATATCATACTCTTTGGACTGAGTTGGCCTGAAATTCAAATATTCCGAACTTTAGCAGGGTCTTCGGAAGCAACAGGCAGCAAATCGGTCTGCCCGAAAATATTTTCCAAGCGACAATGGGGTGGTCGTCAGCCAGTCGATATAACGTATCAAATTTTCCCGGTGAAATATGTGATCATCAATCACACGGTCACTGAGCGATGTAACACCAAACGGAAATGCAGCAATGTACTTCTCAGTGCGCAGCAGTTCCACATGGATTCTTTGAACTTCCCCGATATTGGATACAAGTGAGTATGACTCCATTCCTCTAACGGGCACTGACTTCGATTGAACTGTAGCTTCATAATCGGCGATAACGGTGTTTATGAAGGCACCGGCTGGCATATTAGAGGCGCTCACACTTTTGGCTACAACACGAACTCGACGGGAATTGCTTTCATCGGAGATTTTTCGGGTGATTTTTTTTCGTCAAATCGATTTTTGATCAGAAATTTGAACCAAGGTCAATTTTCGCAGAAGAACTACCATCAGAAGCAGCACTGCAAGCGGCTCAGGACTTGATAAAATGTGGAGTGGAGTTGGGTGAACTGGACGTGAATTACAAATTGATGGGTGCACGACAGGTCATTCAAACGGAGAGTCCAGGACTGGAGCTGTATGATCATATCCAAGACTGGCCCAATTGGTCTTCAGTGCCTTAAAGGGAATACGATAAAACACCATATGATTCGTTACAATCATAAATTGTTTTTTTTTTTAATATAATATAATAGAAACTTAGATTAAAACAACTAAATTTTTTTAATCCACTCCAAATCGGCATCATCCACTTCGGCTTTGACGACTTTCTGTTTTTTCGGTTTGCGATAAAACACCACCTCGTCGTTGTCATCGTCGTCAACACTTTCGTGTTTTCGTTTCTTGGATTTTTTCTGTTTTTCCGGCGAGGAAACCTCCTCTTTGATATTCACTTCGGTGCTATTCGATCCTGATTTGGTTCTTTTTGATTTGCTTGACTTTGCTTGAGCGCTTTCCAGTCTTGCTTTGATGTCTTCGCTCAAACAAATTTTCTCCTCGAAATTGGCTCCGTGGATGGGATGGCGCACTTTCAAATCGCTGGGAAACTCTACTTTGACCGTAGCAGTGGGTAGTCCATCGAGGACGTTGGCATCCTCTTCATCGAGCAATTTCGCTCGTAGAAATACCTTGCCCGCAGGTTGGATGCTCGTCACCGACAGCTGTGAGCCATTCTGACAGATGAGCGTCGCATTCTTTTGTTTTTCCGGCACCTCTGAAATGCACTCAATGCATGCGTCGCCCACCTCAATCGAGCTACTTTTGCTGCCTAATTTAATCGTCTGTCCCACCAACTGCTTGGCATCGACACTGCTTGGAATGTGAAACAGCCACACTTCATCATCCGCACTGATTTCCGCGGCATCGAAGTTCGTTTTTGTGTTCAAGGCACCCACCGACAAAGTTGGATATTTCTCACAGAACTTTGACAGCATGCTTTTGTTGCGGATGTTGTGTTTCTGTGATTCGCCCTCTTGAGATTTTCTCTTCGAGACTTGCTTTTTCGGCGATCGACTGATCGTCTCTTCCTCACTACTGCTGGCTGCACGTTTCACCATTATAGCTGTAAATGTTTCCCGATTATTCCTCTCGTTGGCGCTCTATGGTTGTAGCCCTCCAAAACCAACAACTCGACTGACAGATGAAGCACATGTGTCTGTCGATGCATCTTATGGAAATGTCAAAACATTGAATGTGTCTCCGTCGAAACGGCACAGGAACGCATTCATTTTACGAGAAGCATTTCTGGTGGCCGCGGGCAGATGGCGTGTATGATGGTGCAAGTGGAGACGCCATTAATTATTAATTAATCTACAGGCAGTTATGGTCCTTAGAACTTTTCAGGCAGCCGACCAGCAGTCGACGTTGATTCGGGTTCCTTTCGACTCCTACGAAAAGTTTAGCAAGGAGCGACAAAATGATTTGTGCCGTGAATGCAAAGAGAAAAGAAAAGTAGAGATAAATGAAATGAAATTGACCTGATGTAATAATTGGGAAAAACAATGCAAATGGCCCAGAATGATGCAAAAATGTGATTGCGAAGCGATTGACATCGTTGTCCTTGGCAAATGGAGCCTGAACCAATCGGCGCTTGAGGAATCGAAAATCAAAAGGATTCCTTTCGGAAAATCGGAACGAGCGACGAGCAGAAAAAAATCTCGTTATGTCGAGTCGCTTTTTGTCGTTGTTGTCCATTCCGGATCAACTTCGAATGTATGTGCGTGTGCATGGTCTGTTGTTCGCTTCAAAAACCGCGCGACTTTTATCATGTATTTCGTATCAGTGACCGGGTTGAACTTTTATTGAATAACGAGAAAAAAATCAATTTACGAAAACATGACTGAAATATGTTATTCTCTGCTGGTGAGATGAGCACCATTCAGACAAATCGCTTTATCATTAGTTGTAGACAAACGACGTGGCTGCTGGGAGATTGTTTTTGTCGTCGGCCGAGATTTCGTTGCGATAATTGCGATTCGAAAATTCAAGCATTTGAGTTGTTCTTGTCGATTCTGGGAGATTGTCATTGCTAGGCTTATCGTGTTTCTTGTCATTCGATTTCCTTCGAAAAGGGGATCTGATAACGCACGTGCGCTGGCACGCGATATGCTTGCGGGTGGTCGTTTCGGAATGGTTCGGTTGAAAGATTTGCCCTTTGGGGGATCCCTGCCCATCGGCAGGAAAAAACCAGGAATAAACCTTTCCCGGAAGCGTCATCGATCCCAATATGATAAACTTTTGTCCAGGTCTCATACTCTCTCTCCCGAGTGATCTCCAGCTACCAGTTGATTATGCAGCCACGAAAGACGAAACAATGTTGTATGTTGCATCATTACAGCTTTCATCTCGCAACAAATCAAAATAAAAATCGTTGCCAGGCATTCCATCGGACCGAATATAATGACGCTTTTCGCAACGAAATTAAATCAAAAGCCTCAAATCACAAAAATAACCCATCGAACGCGGAAAAAAGTGACGATTCGAATCTGAAAAAAAAACGGCTAAATGAAAATGACCATTTCAATTATAAATATTATTGTTTGTTTGCTATTTGTCGAATCGGAATTGAGGAGATGAAATAATAACGATCATGTTCTTGAAACAAAAAAAAGAGAGAGAAAAATAGAGAAAAACATCTGTAAGCGTTGAACCGACGCTGAAATTGAGATCTTCCATAATACGACAGTCGTTATCATCAGAATGATTATTCTGCGTATTATGTTCGGGACTGGCTCCGTAACCAAGACAATTGCGATCCCATTGAATATGCAAGCGATACGGTAATGTTGGTGCTGCTGCAGCTGATTAGCTCCGGGTGTGAATGATGCTTTAAAGGAAAATTCAATCGTTGCATGCCGCTTAGTTGCTGCTGAGACTCTGTTCGAAACGTTTCGATTCAATCGATTGAGAAGTGCTTTTTTTGAATAAGACCATTCCATTTCTGAAGAAAATCTCATTTAACTTTGTTCGATAATTTTGGATTTTTGAAGAAAGAAAACACATTTTGAAAATGAGTCAAGCCGTTCACAAAAATGGCACCAACGGTGCCACAAATGGCGTTGCCAAATACACTAACGGAGGCTCAAATGGAAATACAAATGCTGCCGAATTGTAAGTATTCATACATTTGTTTATGCGCGAAATTGCATGACTGTCGGAATTGATTCATCGATTTCAAGCGTTGGAGGAGCGAAATTCGCAAGCCAGCAAAATTGCAGTTTGTGAATCGGTTTCACACAACGACCCGGCGAGGAAAAGCATTAACACGTTCGTTTCGGATAAGATGTGTTTTTCGATCGATTTGGGAGCAATCAACAGCCACTTTCATTTGAAACCGACGACATCTTCACAAACACCCTCTTCGATCCGTTTGCATTGAGTGTCCGTTATTTATTCAAACAAGGCATAACAATGAATTTGCGTTTTCAAATCAAGATCGATTTGGAGAAAACGGGAAACAATAAAACGTCGAATAATTAGCGTATTGTTTTGACAAAATTTATTGCTGCGATTATTGTGTTTTCGATTTTTGGTCGATCAGTCGTCCATCAATTGTTTCTCATCTTTCGATTGCTGTTGTTGTCACGTATGTTGGATGCATCAGTGATCGTTTTTTTTCTCGAAGAAGCGTTCTGATTACACAATTCCATTGCATAACGCGCAATCAGGGTGACAAAAAGTACTCACGAACATTTTTTGGAAGAAAAAATGACCCATCGATAAGATATTGATCCGGAGCATCACATTCGGAAAAGTGAATGCAATCAACGGCAGCCGGTGGTCCACAGAGCAATCAGCTGTGATAACCGCTGTCTCCGGCTCGGTTCAGCCCCAAAAAAAATCTCGTCAACGATATGCCAGACCCCAAGCGGTATCTTATCGAACAAAGTAATAAGTCCAATTTGTTTTTGCTCCTTATTTTTGGCCTGCAATCTGAAAATGTTGAGAATTTTTTCATATGATTCTGTTCGAAACGAATCTAGTTGTTACGTAAGCCCCCTCCCCTCAATAAACTCCTTTGGAGATAATCAATACGCAATCGCACCTGTCACAGTAACGAGAACGTTCATTATCACTGCACAACTGGTTGATTGACAATTGATTGACTGATTTGAATGCAAAGCGGTTTTCTGAATGACGATCACCCTCTGTGAAGGCAATGTCAATACCATATCCGACATTGGGCGCGCACGCGCTCCCACTCAAATAACACACCCGCACCAACCCGCAACACATGATGCGCAATTACCGGCCGTCGCATCACCAACAGCCGCCGTTTGCTGGGCTGCTGATGTCCGTCGAAGCGAATCAACCGAAAACGATAAACGATCAGAACATGAAATGGTTCAATTTCAGCCTTCCTGATTTTCAAATCAAGCATTGGCGTTCATAAATCAACGTTGACTGTTGTAAATTAATGCAAACGAGCACGGTCACATGCAATTGGCCGGCTATTTTAGCGAATGGATTGTCTACTAGATCAACTTTTGATGTAATTCAATCTAGTTGCCGCTTGCTAGCTAATCAGGCTTGTTGCTGACATCGAAACCGCATTCCATCGAAATCGAATTTTAGCGCAAATGTGCTGTTGGGCGCCACTAAAGGCGACAATCGAGCGACACCTTCTACGTAGTTTCGTTTGATCAAAATATTCCATCCATCCATTCTTCTACATTCTCTGCCATTCATCGTTGTCCGTTCATGCTGTCCCATTGCGATGTCATTCATTTAACGTTATTAACCAATAATTATCAATGCTCTGATTGTATTGGTGCCATTCGCACGTCATTCCGTTTACAAACAATTATTATCGCAATGTTGTTTACGTTTCATTCGTTGCTTCTCGTTCGTTCTTTCGTTCGGTCGTTTATTTGCTCCTTTGCGTTCTCGGGGAGAACAACAATTCTCTGGACGGGAATATCAATGATGTTTTCGATGACATTTCCTAAGGCTGTGACTGAGATTAATCAAAGAACTCTTCCATCATTTCAGCTACTCATACGAAATCCTGAACGGCATTGCCCAACACTTGCTGTCACGCACAGCGATTCGACCAAAAATCGGAATCATCTGCGGATCAGGATTGGGATCATTGGCTGAGAGTCTGAGAGAACCTGAGAAATTCTCATACGATTCGATCCCAAATTTCCCGGTCAGCACCGTTGAAGGTCATGCCGGACAATTGGTGTTCGGTTATTTGGAAAATGTTCCGGTTATGTGCATGCAAGGTCGTTTCCATTACTACGAAGGCTATCCGTTGGCAAAGGTTGGCAAACCCTTTGATGTTCAACGACACGAATCATCGATGCTAATCATATCATTTATTTGACCATTTGTAGTGTTCGATGCCGATTCGTGTTATGAAATTGGTCGGAGTGACGCACTTGATTGCAACAAATGCCGCTGGTGGTTTGAATCCAAAATACAATGTCGGTGACATTGTCATCGTTCGGGATCACATCAATTTGATGGGTTTCGCTGGCAATAATCCATTGCAAGGACCAAATGATCCACGTTTCGGACCACGTTTCCCACCTATGAACAAAGCCTACGATGACACCCTAAAACGATACGCTTACGACATCGCCAAAGAGTTGGGCATCGAAGAACAAGTGCACGAAGGCGTCTACACTTGTTTGGGTGGACCGAACTACGAAACCGTGGCTGAATTGAAAATGTTGAAGATTTTGGGTGTTGATTGTGTCGGCATGTCCACCGTGCATGAAGTGAGTGTTGCTTAAGAAGTTGCTTGTTTTTCAAAATCTCGTTATTTTTTATTCAACATTTTTAATAATATTTTGTTTGTCTGCTCCGCCCATAGGTTATCACAGCCAGACATTGTGACCTAACCGCATTTGCCTTCAGTATCATCACCAATAAATGTGTGACCGAGTATGAGAGCCAAGAGGAGCCTGGGCACGAAGAGGTTGTTGAAGTGGGCAGAAAACGTCAATTCGTATTAGCTGAGTTGGTCAAGCGTATGGTCAAGCGAATCCAGGCCAACACCGAATGAACCTCTTAACGTTCGAGAGTCTCGGATCGAGACGAATGGCTTTCGTTACAATTCGGTTGTTAAGCGCGATAAATTTATCGGTTATTTAAAAATAGACTAGGTTAGGTCTAAGTGAAGCGTTTCTATGGTTTATGAAGGAATAAATACAAGCAATTTCGTTCGACGTTAAGTTTTTATGATTTTTTTTCATTGGTTGTCACTCTCGTCTGCCTTTCTGTCCTCTTCGAGTCGAACCATCATTAACAGTGCATTCAATGAGTTGGCAACGCACGACGTCACAACGTAGCAGCAACGTATGAGACGAAGGATAACATCGTTGAAGTTCCTCCTTCTAGATGTTTCGATCAGGTCATTTGAATTGATTACCATTTCCCACAACAAACAACCTTCAGGAAAGACATTTCGAAACGATCTCTTGGACTACGCTACTGACGTTTGTCTATACTGAACCTAAAACATAACCTTAAAAACCATAATCAGTAAGCAACCGAAATGTTGGCAGCTCATCAAGCGCATCAAGTCGCCATCCCGGATGACGTTTTGGCCAATTTGAAGAGAGACTTTCGACGAAGCATCAATTCAACGCGTCGCAGCTCTTGCATTCGTAATGTCGTTGATTTGATAGATATTTTGTGGAAACGAGATCTGATTCGGCCATCGAATTATCGACTGGTGCTCGAAGATTTGGTGAATGCTGTCAGTAGGCAAGAGCAGGAACTGATTGCAGATTATGTTTGTCAGTTGGCCGCAAATGATCAGTTCAACAGCAATGACAATCAATACGGTAAATTGGCAGCCAGCTTACGTCAAACTGACATATTTCAATCGCTCCATTTTCCATTAGCGTCACAAAGACTGCACGATCACCAATTGTTTCAACAGAGGCAACATACGCGGAGTTTTGAAATAGCTCGACAGGCAGCGCGTAGCAAAAATGATCAATCACCATTCCAAAAATGCAAAACGGAGATTTTCGAATTGATTTCCACAGAAATCGGTCGAAAATGGCGAGATCTCGCACGAGAGCTGAGAATTAAAGAAAGTCAACTGGATGATATTGATGAATCACAAAAAGATATCAAATCGAAAATGCGAAAAGCCTTGAATTTCTCGGAAGAAACTGATGGGAATCTATTCGAGAACAGGCTTCTCGATGCGTTGCCAGCTTGTGGACGCAAGGACTTGGGGAATCAAATGAGGAAGATCCTGCAGAGGAACACTTGAAGAAAATGTTGGAGGATAAGAATTATGGGAATAGATATTTGAGAAGAAAAATGCTTTGTTTGTTTTTTCCACCCTTTGCATCTTTTGGTGGGCCTTTGAGTTTCCTTTATGACTCTCAATGTTTTGCTCATTTCTAAAATGGGTTCATCAAGGCTTAAAATTGGATTATAAATGGAGCCTTCTCAAATTTTATGTAATCAAAGTACGGTTTTGAATCTACTTGTTGATACTGAGCCAATCTTGTATTATGGTCGTAGCTCCTCAATTTCCATGCCTGATCCGGGTGGAGCATGGATCGTGAATGAACCAGTGCGAGACACATGGCACCAAGCATCAGCGTCCACTGAAAATAAAATGTTCATTTCGGCATTCGCATGCTTCGAGACGTTACTTCTTACCATTAGTCGACTCATGTTCGTCCCTTCGGAAGAAATAACTGCACTATGTCTGGAATATTGAACCGCCTATTTATATCAGTCGCGCACTAGAATCGGTTACGATGACCACTATGTTTTGGCGATAACGTAATTCGTTCCGTTGCAAATGAAATTAAAAACAATTTTCAATGAATGCGCAAACGATTGCGTTCATGTCCGAATCTTATCAAAAGCGATCGTACGGAATTTTTCCAAGAAGAAAAAAAGCAAGTTTTTTTTTATCAGAAAAATAATTCGATTTTTATTCTTGATAAAAATCAGCGAAAACCATTCGCTTAAAGTGTTTGAATTGACGATCGAATTCAATTATCGATAAAGAATTCTTGCATTTTTATCGAGTTCTTCGGCAATAAATCTTCGGCCAAATAAGCAGCGAAATATCGGCTAGTAGAAGAGCTCATTAAAAAATCAAGAATTCTTACAACTTTTTACGGCAATTTAACCCGAACAATAATCAATTGTCGATGCTCGAGTTCGAATCGATGGCTTTCAGCGCAGCCAATAGTTTGTTCTTTTTGCTCGGATCGATAGTTTGTCGCTTGGTGGCCACAGGGATGCTGGCACGTTGTGGTATTTTCTTCTCTTTGGCATTCAGTCGCGGTGCGACAGGCATTTTGGTGGCATTGGCAGCATCTTTGGTCACCGAGTCGCAATATAAATCCAATAACGATTCATTTTTCAGAATATCGCCATTGATTTCAGATTGTATCTTCAGCAGATTATCGTCGATCGTGTCAATCGATAACGAATTGAAGTTTTCGCAGATCTCATTTCCTTTGGAGCCAATTGGATTTTGTTCAATCAATGTCTCGACGATCTGAAATCATTGTAGACTCCCATCGAATTATTTGCGATAAAACAAATTTGGGTTGAACTCACCAGGTCGTCATCATCAGTGCAGGTTTCGGCCCCAGTTCTGAAGACCGCGTGATAATCGTCATTGCTTGGATGCTCTTTTTCATCGTCATTCTCCGAGTTGCCGCCGTTTTTGAAGTTGCATTCGACGTTGAAAGTATTGTTCAAATTGCCGTGCTGGTCGAATCCAGTCAGCCGATCGTCCCCGGCATCTGAAGGCGATTTCAGCATTTGGTCTGATTTCATCGTTGCGCTCGAGCTCTGCAAGGAAAATTTCTTTGAATCTTCTTCAGTTTGATCGTTGCTTCGATCTTTTTACCTTCATCAAAGGCAAGACACTTCTGATGTTCTTGCTGTTTCCGTTGTAGGTCAATCGACTCGGCAGTCGTGGCTGACCTCGCACGTGAATCGATTTCGGAAGCATTGAACCCAAGATTTTGTTCTGAAGAGTTTCATACGAATTGCTATTACTCGTCTTGCGACTCGAGTCGGCAACGAATTTCTCGAATTTTTCACACAATTCTCGGTATTTGCTTTGCTCTTTGACCGATTGGGCCTTCATATTTTTCGCTTCCAAGCGATTCTTTCGCTGCAACATATTGATTTCTTCTTCTTTTTCAATCAGTCGCGCTTCCAAATGAGTCAATCGAACAGCGAGTGACTCGCGTTCCTCGAGATTCCTAGAAAACACGCTACGTTTCAAAGAAACTATCGAAATAACTCCTCTTCTAACTCACTTGTCTTGATTCAGTTGCAACAGATGCTTATTTTGGTCCGACAATTGGATGAGCACGATGTCCTTTTGCTTGAGTTTGTGCGCCAATTCACGATTTTGTGAATGAATTCCCCGATATTTGGCCTGCCATATGCGAATTTCTTCGGCGTGTGATTGCAATAGCTGCGGCAACTCTGCATTTGAGCTTTCGTATTTGGACAACGCGGAATCCTGACGTTTGTGCAACGTCCGAAGCAAGCGGTTCTCTGCGGCCAGCGTCTGTAATAGCAAAATTCCGAAAAATGATGGGGGAGGAGTTTTCATCGATGAAACACCTACCGCAATATGCTGCATTGCATCATTCAACTGATTTTGAAGGTTTTTTACGCGTAACAAACGGGCTGAGATGACTCTCTGACGTACTTCGTTATTTCCGTGCATAATTCCCGCTTGACGTTGCGGCTTTCGTCGTCCTGCAGCCGATTTCAAGCTGCCCGACGAATACAAACTCTCCATACTTTTCGGGTTGGCGCAAAAATAAAAACAAGAAACAATTCAATTTTCGTTCACAGGAATCGCGAAAGCACTTGCACTCACCTGGCGCCGGAATTTTGAGTCTTGTGGTTTTCTTCAAGGCCATTCGTTGTGGACATTGCCATCGGTGATTGATCTAAATTCGGTCGGCAATGTGTTTATCTGTGGGCGAGAAAGACCAACAAATGACTGCTTGAATGATACGGTGAGTGCACATTGTTTGTTATTATCTGTTTCCCTGGCAGCCATCACGCCGTCAACACAACCAAAGGACAAGTAGTTTCGATCCGACTGTCCACCGCATGCACTGTGTTGACACAAACACTGTTGGATCAATATTTGAGACTAGACCGATGTGTCTTTCGAACCACACACATTTCCAACTTAGCCGAAGCCATAAATTATTCATTGCAAATGGTCGATTACCGAAGTGGCCGAATGGATAGCGCATCGTTCATCGAATCATAGGGCCGACCGCCCAGGAAAAGTGAACGTAAAACTTGTATGCGGATGTGCTTACTTACACCTGAGCTGTGGTGGCAATTATGGGGTCAGAGGCCGCAGTGTCGATTAGCTGGAAAAAATTGAAATTTCCCAAACTGAAAGCTGAGAGTCTTTAAACAAAATCTCGACGATGGACTATTCAACTACTGGGATCGAAGTTGAAAGCGGCAATTTGTGATTGAGAGTAAAAGAAAGGGGTTTTAATTTCAACAACTTTTGGTTGAAATGTTTATTTTGGTAAAAATCACAGTTTTTTTTTAAACGAATGCTATTCTAAGCCCTGGGCGATTCGAATGGCTCGTTCCGCTGTTTGTGAATCCATCAAGTAATGTCCATTAGGTTGCATTGACATGCTGGATGTGCCAGAGGTCATCGTCCTCAAAGTGCTGGAATATCCACTGAGTTCGGCCAATGGGGCATTCACGGAGATGACCTGCAATGCGATCGGTAGATCTAGCTATTCGCTCAGTCTCTTTCACAAACACAACTTACTTTATTCTCGCCACGGAACGCGATATCCTGAATCTCAGCCCGGCGTCGACCCAAATCTGACATGACTTGAGAAGAGCGATCGTCGGGCACAACGATTTCCAAGGCCATCATTGGTTCGAGCAATCTGCATCCGCCATTCAGCAACAACTGAAACGAGAGCTCGAGCTTAAACCAGAGTGGCAGAACGCTGCGAAAAATGATACGAACCTTTTGAACGCACTGTGACGCAGCAGACATCAAAAAAGATTCGGCCGTGCCGCGCCCAATGATTACATTATGCAAGACAATGCAGGTGTCAACAACAGGACCGCCAACGCGAGGACCTCGGCCCAATGCACTCAAGGCACCCTTTTTGATGAACTGTATGTGTCGCGGCCGCACTAAAGCCAATTGCCCGGCGCATTCAGGGGACGTGTCCATTTTGAAACGTTCCGAATTTTCGTCTTCCTTTACCAGCGACATCTCGATCATCACTTCCTGCATCGCCCCAGCAATTTCCTTTTTTACAGTTACAGTTTCTCGCACTTCGTTGTCCAGAGTTTCTTTGTAGGCAATTTGCAATGGTCCCAAGTCCACCTCCAGTTTGTACTCCGTCTCCAGTCTCGACTTGATGATTTCCAAATGCAGTTCACCCATTCCGCCCAGCACAGTTTGCATGGTCGTTACATCGTAATGTACACGCAAACTGGGATCCTCGCGTTGCAACTGAGCCAATGCCGTTTCCATAGCTTGTTGGTATGCAAGACTGGATGGTTCGATCGAACAGAAATATACAGCATCCGGAATTTTCGTTTCCAAACGGAAGACACTCGCGACGAATCTATCATTTGCGTCAACTTTCAGCATTTTGGCCAGAGTTTGTTCGGCTGTTCTCAGCGACGACATGTTCGAGACGAGCAAATTTCCGGTGGTTGTGGTTTTGAGCCCAGCACAAACGGCCACATTTCCCTCTTCGACTTGAGTTATCTCACGATACTCGTCAGCCAAAGGTTCGTAAATTTTCTGAAGAACTTCCGTTTGTCCCGTTGCCGTCGTCAGCTTCGCACCTTTCTGCAATTTGCCACGCAACACTCGCACTAAACTGAGGGGTCCGCGCTGTTTGTCATGCATCACTTTGAAGACCTTGCCCGCAAAATCTTTGCTGAAAGGGAACTCTAATGTGTGATCAGTCAGAACAATTCACCCTACTCACCCAAAGCAATCCAAGTAACGGTTCCGTTCATCCGGTGCGGGCAAGTATTGGATCACGGCATCGATCAGAGGCTGTACACCAGTGTTCTTGTAGGCTGATCCAAGAAGTATTGGGACGATTTTCTGTGAGATTGTGGCTCTTCGAATAGCCGCTATCAGTAGATCGCTATCGATTTCTTCCAAACTATTTTGGCTGATGATCGCCTCAGCCAATTCGTCATCGTACCCGGAAATCATGTCGATCAATTCACATCGCTTTTCCTTCACTTCCGCCAGTTGATCGCCCGCTAATGGAATCTTTTTGTAGGTCCTTCCGTCTTTGGATCCGTCGAATTGTAGATGCTTCAAGTTGATGACATCGATTATGCCTGAAAGTGAATGTGAGAAAAGGTTCTCATTATTTTGGATTTTCAAATCCGCTCGTCAGACCTCACCATTGATTCCTTTTTTACCGAAAATTGGTCGCTGCAAGGGAACCGCAATGACATCCAATTTCTTCTCAACATCCTTCACTGAAGCTTCGAAATTAGCATCTGGTCGATCCATTTTATTCACAAAAACCATTCGCGGCAAACTATGACAATTGATTTGATTCCAAACAGTCACAGTTTGAGCCTCAACGCCAGCCGAACCGTCCAATATGACAACGGTCCCGTCAACAGCGGCCAGCGACTGTTCAACCTCCATGGTGAAATCGATGTGTCCTGGTGTGTCCAGCAAATTGATTCGATGCTCCTTCCATGGGAACGCGACGGCTGCACTGCATATTGTAATGCCTCGTTCACGTTCTTGTTTCAGGAAATCTGTCACAGTGTTTCCATGATGAACTTCCCCCAACACATTTGTCTTCCCCGAATAGAAAAGCATTCGTTCGGTGGTCGTTGTTTTGCCTAAGTTTCAATTGAAAATCATTTCCAATGCTAGTTCGATGGTGGGCTGTATTTACCGGCATCGATGTGGGCCAATATTCCAATGTTTCGGATCTTGGTTTTTGGCAAAATTGACGTGCTGACATTTCGTATGATTGAAAATGTTGCGCAAATGGCACGCCTTCTCGTCGATGTTAAGCGCAAAATGTACATTTTGACAAAGGGATTCTGCAAAATTCACCGTTAGATCCTCAAACCACCGCTCAACACCAACGGAATTCAAAGTTTTGACAGGTGTTTCCATAACCAAACAATTCTGTTATGTAAATGACATTTACAAGACCGAGTTTACACTGTGAATTGGCAGATGGATGCAGCTGCCGCCAAAATCGATTGGATTTGAATCGGGGACGGGTCGCATAAATTCGAAGAAAACTGCCCTGTTTTTGGTCTTGCGTGTTCACGAGGCATTCCATTGCAAAATAATCGAGGGTGTGCAGACACGAAAGAGGGTCACCCCACATGCGACAATAGAAACCGGACCACAACAACAGATTCAAGTATTGGACGATAGTGGCGTTGCGGTCACCGTCTAGCATATTGTTGAGACGCAATACATAACTTTTGATCTCTGAGGATTTGTTGCGACGAAAATAGAGAATTTCATTGGAAAAAAGTTGGATAAAATTGACGCAAATAATTTGCGACAGCCAATTGCTAAGTGTTGATTTAGTAAGTAATCACAAAAAGGTCCAAATTTAACAAGTTTAATAGCACTTTTTCTTGTTTCCATCCGTCGTGTCATTGTAACATTGGCAATCGGCCATCATTAATCGTATACGAGACCTACATACACGGGGAAACATAAAAGAGATAACGCAAAATTGCGAAATTCATTAACGAAATTCGAAAAAATGGAAGCGATCAAGCGAAAATCAGCAGCAATGACACAACAAATGCACGATTTGGACGAAAACGATTATTCAAGTGACGATTTTGAGAATTACGACGATCAATTCGATTCGGATGACGAATATCAACCGAGCAATGGCCGTCAAACAAAATTGAAACGTTTGCAAACGTCATATGCAAACAACGATGAAAATGTCGACGGCACCAAGTATCATCACCGCAAGCATTTGTCATCATCTTCGTCTACCGGCTCAATGGAACGACCAAGCAAATCGAAGCAACAATCAACAATTGAACGATTACCAACCCGTCGGCCAAATCCGAAAATATCAAATCGCAATGCAATTATGGCCCGAGAAAATCGCCGCAAGAAGAAGGAATATCTAGAGTCGTTGCAACGCAATGTCAACGACATTCAACAGGAGAATAAGAAACTGCGCAAACAATTGAAAATGCGCGACAACACAAT
>JANSTV010075938.1:0-39144 GCA_027564135.1 Lestremia cinerea | reverse complement strand
TTTGCTCGGACATAATAGCAATCAACCGCACAGGAATGCCTCAAAGGTTGGTGTTCTCATCGAGCGGGAATGCTTCAAAAGAGAAAACAACAACAACACAAAAACAAAAACGAAGAAAATTACTTTTCGAATCTTCGTTGAATTGTAATTATCGTTTTCATTTCGAGACCATTTCATTTCGATGGTTTGTTTACACATTTGCGTAATGAGAATGAATGGATGAATGTTTTGGAAACGATCGTGTGCAGGTGATGGTATGTACATTGTTGAGTGTTGTTACGATGGTTTGGCATGCAATGAGTGCCGGCTTCGGTGCAGGGCAAGGAACCGAATGAGGGCTGAGTGGGAAAATCATTGAAAATTTTCAAGTTCTTGAAGGGACGATTGCAGAGGTAATTTCCCCAATGGAGCTTTTTAAAGATCCGGCTTGACCTCCCATCGGTTCATCACCCCCAGCAGTTCATCAACAATTCGTTTATGTTTCAAATCGAACCAGTCGTTTTTACGCTCGGCTAAACCTGTTTTCTGTTTCAGCATCGAAACGACTATTGTGTAAGACCATTTCTAGTAATTGAGTGCGATGATGTCCATGCGGTACAGTTTACTGCTGCCACACTCACAGCGATGTATTCATTAACAATGTTTGCTCATGATTGCTGACAACCCATCGGTGGCTCCGCTCAATGCTCTTCGACGCGAATGACTCAAATGAAAATGTCCTCGAATTCGAAATTGTATCGCGCTCGAAAATTGATCATTAATTAATTATGAAACAATTATCTGGGAATATTTTCCGGCATTATTTATTCTGTGCTCTTTTGTAACGGAACATTTTCGATGAAAATCGATTTTAACACCTCCAACCCCAGGACGATTCTATGCAAGGCTTACGCAGGATGTTTTCTTTGCGGAATCATGCTGGCACTTTGAACGGTGGACTCCTTTGCTATCGGAATGCACTTGCAACGAACTACAGATGGGAAAATGAATGCCAAACCAGGTTGGACAATGCTGTATTTTCAGATCGGAACAATGTGGGTTAGAAGTGGTGTCGCGAAATGTGCAATGCATTTATCATTGGCTGAAAATCGCTAATTTGTAGTTTTGTAATAGCCATTGTTTCTCTCTCATAAAAAATTATTTCGAAATTGCTTTTTGTCATCCGTTGAGGTTTGAGCGAGAGAGATATAGAAAAAAACGGGTACAAGTGATTGAAATGTGCACTTTGAGCGTCAATAAAATGCTTCCATTGCGTTGAAAGGTCATGATTGGGATGTCAGACTCGCAAATCATTTTAATGCCCTCGTTTGAGAAGCGCAAATCGTTGAATGATTGCTGCCCATTAATTAGTCGTCTCGCACTTACTGCTGAGAGAGTTGGACACACGTAGATATCCATTGCGTTGCCAACTTGAGATATTGGTGATGGATGAAAAGTGCTGAAGCCACTTAAAGAAAGCAGTTATAACTATTTTGGAAATGGAAAGAAGGAATAACGGCAAATGTAGTCAACAGCCGCGTAAGAGATGTTTCAGTTTGATGGCAAGAATTAGGGGCATTTAGTTGAGGTTGCTTCGACGAAACTGATTGTTGTGAGGTGAATCTCGCTCCCCGCCCTGAAATTCATTTTGAGGTAAACACGTTGGCCGCTCAAAATCAAAGTTTTCGAGCAACCAAGTGTAATTTCCGAGACGATGAGCCGTTATCCAACAGTCGACGGTTCAATTTCCATTCGTTTCATCATTCCATCATTTTCCATACGATTCGAAATGTCGTGCTCCAACGTGATTCGTGCTGGATTGACATTGACATTTAGACGACTGTTTTTCATAATAGCGGTTTCGAAAATGTGGTTGGGACGCAAACTCTCATCGGTTGAAAAGTAAAGACAATTTGAAACAATTTTGTCATTTCTAAGCAAAATGATATTCCCTTTGACTGCATTCGTGCAAGCGAGACGACATGTCCTTACGAGCCAATTGCTTGGGCACTCTCGTACCTTGGTGTATTCTTACTCAACTAAGGTTTGTTTACGCTTTGTGCAATATACTTCCGACTGAGATTTATAGAAGCATTTGAGATTTCAGCCGAGCCGAGGGAAGCGTGAGCTGCCAGACTACATTAGTGCTCGCATTGACGTGTGGAATAGGCTGAAGTCGAAATACGTCAGCGAGTGGGAGGCAAAGCCGCAAAATCCCATCAATATAACTCTGTCTGACGGGGAAGTAGTTGGCGGAATATCATGGAGGAGCACTCCGTACGGCATCGTAAGGTCAATCAACCAGAATACTGCAGACACCGCGATCGTGGCCAAGGTCGATAATCAACTTTGGGATATGTCTCGGCCGCTGGAAGGTGACTGCCATCTGGAACTTGTTAACTTCAATCAGCCGGAGGGCCAGGAGGTTTACTGGCATAGTTCGGCTCATGTTCTCGGGAAGGCCATCGAGCAAATTTATGGGGGTCAGTTGTGTTGCGGTCCAGCTACTGAGGCCGGATTTTATTATGACGTTTATCTGGGGGAGAGTGCTGAGGGGGTAAGAATCGTGCAAGAATCGGTCCTGTTAAGTTTTTTTTTACAAACTTTATACATTCTTCCAGATCTCAACGAATGATTTTCCGATGATTGAGTCCGCAATCAAACAGATCACCAAAGAAAAGCACCAATTCGAAAGGCTTGAGGTTTCGAAAGAAGACTTGCTGGAAATATTCGCTGCAAACAAATTCAAATTGCGGATAATCAACGAGAAAATTTCGGAGGAAAAGGCGACAATTTACCGTTGTGGATGGCTGATTGATTTGTGCCGTGGACCACATATTCGCCATTCTGGGCAGGTGAAGGCCTTCAAGCTTACAAAGGTTAGTCTCCATTAGTTCAATGTCAGATCTCTGTGAAGACAGCCTTTTTCCGGCAGGCCTCTGCATCACACTGGCAAGGCAACCCAGCAATGGAGTCGCTCCAGCGGATCACAGGAATATCGTTCCCAGACCAAAAACAACTGGCGGAATGGGAGAAATGTCAGAAGGAAGCTGCCAAACGGGATCATCGAAAAATTGGCCGCGACCAGCAATTGTTTTTTTTCCACGAGCTGTCGCCTGGCTCCTGTTTCTTTCAACCGCGTGGCACGCACATTTACAACACCTTACTCAATTTCTTGAAAGCAGAATACCGAAAACGCGGTTTTCATGAGGTCATCACCCCGAATATATTCAGCACAAAGCTCTGGGAAACATCCGGCCATTGGGAACACTTTGCCACCAACATGTTCACATTCGAAACAGAGAAATCCGCATTCGCCCTGAAACCGATGAACTGCCCGGGACATTGTTTGATATTCAACGAAACCCCACGATCATTTCGAGAGCTTCCACTGAGATTAGCCGATTTCGGTGTGCTGCATCGAAATGAAGCTTCCGGCACGTTGACGGGGTTGACACGAGTGCGACGATTTCAACAAGACGACGCCCATATCTTCTGCGCAGAAGAACAGATTCAAGAGGAAATCGATGGGTGCTTGGACTTTCTGTCATACGTTTACAAGACGTTTGGGTATTCGTTCAAGCTCGTATTGTCCACGCGACCTGAAAACTTCCTTGGCAATGTGGAAATGTGGGACAAAGCTGAAAAGGCGTTAGAAAACTCGCTTAACGAATTTGGACAGCCGTGGTCGTTGAATCCAGGTGATGGTGCGTTTTATGGGCCGAAAATCGACATCACCATCACCGATGCCTTGAATCGAGCTCATCAATGTGCGACAATTCAACTGGATTTCCAATTGCCGACTAGATTCGATTTGACATACACAGCGCCAGGAGGTGAAAAGCGTCAACCAGTTATCATTCACAGAGCGATCTTGGGCTCCGTTGAGCGACAAATTGCGATGCTCACCGAGAACTATGCCGGCAAGTGGCCTTTCTGGCTATCACCACGTCAAGTCATGGTGATTCCCATCGCTGAACCTCATAAAGAATACGCTGAGTCGATTAGGAAGAGGATCCATGACGCCGGTTTCATGGTCGATGCTGACGGCACCAACGACACAGTCAACAAGAAAATCCGAAACGCTCAAACGGAACAATACAATTTCATCTTGGTGGTGGGTGATAAGGAGCGAGCCAGCAACACAGTCAACATACGAACGCGTGACAATAAGGTTCACGGAGAGCAGAGTGTCGACGATTTGTTGGCCAAATTTGAAAGGCTTCGAGATGAACGAGTTCTCGAGCAAGACTAATTGTGAGGCAGGAATTCATAGTTCTTGGTTTTCTGTGATGCGGCATTCGGTTAGAAAATAAATTATACCAGTTTTTGTATTGGATTTTAACTTCAATTCATTTCTTGCGACGTTTATTTGATGGTCATACATTTCTCAATCAAATATTAAGCAAATGGGCCCGGCAAAGTAATCAGCCCGCCATTTCGCAAGTCAGTGAGATATTCGCTCACATTCGGGAACATCAACATAACCACTTCCCTTCTCACCTCTTCCTCTCCCTGCAATTTTCTCAGCTCCTCTCCAAGCCTGAAATAGATTTCAATGATGTCTCTGCACGTCAAACCAGCACTGAATCTCTTACCAATTCATCTCATGAGCTAATGCATCCCTTGCAATTCCCAAAAAGACACAATTGTTATCGACAACCTCTAAATGTGCTCACAATTTTCGCCACTTACAACCTCGCCTTGATGGGAGCGATCTTTTGTTCGATCTCCCCCGTCGAGTCAGTATCTTCGCAATCAGAATCAAGTAGTCTGAGTATCGTTTCCCATTGTGACCTCCGCTCCAGAACAATTGTGCGCAAATAGAGGGGTACCTCAACTGGTTCAGAATTGAGCTTTACGCAAATTTCCATTTGCTCTTTCCCAAAAATAATCCTTTCAACATGAGCTTCCTGGAAATTATGTGATAGCATTTTATGTTTCAAATCACGAACCAGGTTAAGCGCCCCTTGACAGAACTCATTTTTCGAGTTTTTGTAAAAATCGTTGAAATCGGTGGCAACGCCCATGAATCCGTGAAGATATCCAAATTCCTGAATCAAACGGTGGTTATTTTACGTCGATCGTTCTCCTCTTTTCGTATCAATCTCTTTCATTCTTACGTGATGCAACGAGAGAACCTTCTGGATCTCTCCAACTACTCTCAAAAGCGGTTCCCAGAAGTCATCAGAGAGACCTTCGATATCATTTTTCCAGTAAGTCAACCGAAGGACGTATCTGAACAAGAATCTCAATTTCAAATGCAATTTTTAACACACCGCAAGTAACTCACTCAATCAATAATTCAGTGATCAAATTGCTGAAAAAAAACTTGTTTAAAATCAAGCGATTCCCCGCGCACGTATGGTTCACTCACTACACTCGCTTTATTTCGGAAACAAGATAGAGTGAATCGGCTAGTTTTTTGGATTTCTGTAAAAGAAAATCATCATCAAAGATCAATGAAGAACTCTCATTCCACTCCCACGTACAGGTCGCACCAAGTTGAAGGGGTTTGAGGTTATTCGAAATGCTCGAAAATATTGCGACGATCGACTTTGTGCCCAATCACACGCTGCGTCATCAGTGTTGCAAGCGCTTTCAATATATGTTGTGGCTCCAAGGTATCCGCTGAGAGAGATGGATTGTAACAGAAAATGTCAAGAAATTGGCGGAGAAGCCGAATACTTTTGGAATTGTTTATGCTTCTGTGATCTGTTGATTGAGAGAAGGGTTCGTTAATTTGGTTGTTCGGTGAGATCGTCGGGTGGATGTAATTACGTCGAGTGAACCATGTTAGTGAAACGTTGCTCCGTGTCAAATTTGTAGTACATGCTTTACGAGAGAAATATCGTCATAAATTGAATTGTTTCGGAGCGAGTTTAGCAAACCTGCTGTTCGCGAATGCCGAAACTCGCTTCGACCTGAATTGCAAAGAAAAGATATGGTTACGGCGGCTCTAAGTCTTTGTTGCTTTTCATAAAATCAAACGATCTCACACGCATTTTCTGGCTCATATGCGCTGGGAGGCAGGCAGTCAATCTGCCAAATCACCGCATCCAAACCGGGGACTGACACTCCATCTAAAGCACTTAAAATGGACGCTTGAAGGACTTGACATAAACCTTCTGGATCTTCCAAAGCGTTTTTCAACCCATCATTCAGATTTGCAACTTCTTGTGATCGACGAAGATATACCAACTGGAGGATAACGATATTCGTGGCAGCGACCATCGCCTATATCAAAAAAGAAGAAGGGAAATATCTCATCGCACGATTCCACACATGTTCACGATTCGTTATGAACTATGGATCAGACGTCATACAATTTTTTTCGTTTGAATTTGCCATTGCAGATCAAACACAAATTGATAAACAACAAGCCATGAACGAATTTTTTTAAATTTTCTCTTGACGTAGTGAACAGTTGATTTTCTTACGAAAAACATACAGCAAAAGCAAGCATGAGCTAAACGAAAGTGAATTTACCATTTTTTGTGCCATTTCGAAAATGATTTGAAAAAATTGGTCAGGTTGAGAATCCCACTGGACCATGTGCATTCTTGCGTGTCGAAGGGGTCGAACAGAACTGAGAAAACTCATGGCATTATCTCACTAAGATCTGGAATACGCTGACTTTTTCACTTACTGGATGATGTCATTCCAAAACTTCATCCTGAAATCGAAGCCAAGATGAGTAAATTTCCATTAGAGGCTGGGACGTCAACTTACAATTCATCGGGCGGAGGTGATTCAGCTTGATTAACTGCCGTTTCCTGTTGTGGAATACTCTCCACCACGAGAATCATCACAATAGCCAACGCCAACGCAACACAAACAGTTGGCTTCATTTTCTGAAAGAAACCCCTTTAAGAATGAAATTGATTCGGAAAAGTTGCTCCGATCCCCTCAAGCGCTGGAACAAAACTGAAATTTTTCTGTAGATGCTGGGAAATTTATAGGATAGCGCTGAGAGAGATCAACTGAACCGAAAATTGAGTTTCGGCTCATATCTCTCTCGATTTCTATTCAACATGCGTCAGCGTCACATTCCACAGACAAAGCCCCGAAAAACAAATTGTATTTACATGAACAACCTGTAGCCTAGTTAAGGGCGTTCTTGCAAATCGAAAGTGGCTTACCGAAGCACCGCAACCTTCAATTGGCCAGTAGAGACAGGCATTCGTTTAGAAAATAAATTATACCAGTTCTTGTTTTGCAATTTGACGTCAATTTATTTGATGCTACGTTTATTTGATGGTCATACATTTCTCAATCAAATGTTAAGCAGATGGGCCCGGCAAAGTGATTAGCCCGCCATTTCGTAAGTCAGTGAGATATTTGCTCACATTCGGGAATATCAATGTAACCAATTCCCTCCTGACCTCTTCCTCTCCCTGCAACTCTCTCAGCTTCTGCCCAAACCTGAAATATAACTTATTTATGTCCCTGCACGTCAAACCAACACTGAATCTCTTACCAATTCATCTCATGAGCTAATGCATCCCTTGCAATTCCCAAAAAGACACAATTATTATCGACAACCTCTAAATGTGCTCACAATTTTCGCCACTTACAACCTCGCCTTGATCGGAGCGATCTTTTGTTCGATCTCCCCCGTCGACTCAGTATCTTCACAATCATTTTCAATTTTTTGGAGAGCCGTTATCCATTGAGAATCCTGGTCCATGACAGTCGAGTGCATCTCTCTGGACTCTCTGACTGAGTTGCCCAGGAATCGTAAGCACGTCTCCATTTGAACTTTCCCATAAAGAATCTTATCAGCATTGGCTTCCTGGAATTGAAATGATAAAATATCTCCTTTCAAAGCACGAACTAAGTTAGCCGCTTCTTGACAGCCGGAGTCATCCGAATTTTGAAATCTTATGTTGAAGTCGGTGGCAACGCCCATGAACCCGTGAAGATATCCAAATTCCTGAATCAAACGGTGGTTATTTTTCGTCGATCGTTCTCCTCTTTTCGTATCAATCTCTTTCATTCTTACGTGATGCAACGAGAGAACCTTCTGGATCTCTCCAACTACTCTCAAAAGCGGTTCCCAGAAGTCATCAGAGAGACCTTCGATATCATTTTTCCAGTAAGTCAACCGAAGGACGTATCTGAACAAGAATTTCAATTTCAAATGCAATTTTTAGCGGACCGGAAGTAACTCACTCAATCAATACATCAGTGATCGAATTGCTGAAAAAAAACTTGTCTCAAATCAAGCGATTCCCCGCGCACGTATGGTTCACTCACTACACTCGCTTTATTTCCGAAACAAGATAGAATGAATCGGCTACTTTTTTGGAATTCTGTAAAGGAAAATCCTCATCAAAGATCAACGAAGAACTCCTATTCCACTCCCACGTACAGGTCGCACCAAGTTGAAGGGGTTTGAGGTTATTCGAAATGCTCGAAAATATTGCGACGATCGACTTAGCGCCCACTCGCACTGTGTACTACCAGTGTCGCATGCGTTTCTAGTATACGCTCTGATTTGACTGTATCCGCTGTAAGAGATCGATTGTTTCAGAAATTGGTAAGGAATTGACCTAGACGAAAGATAGATTACCTGCGGATGCTTCCAAAAGTCTGCGTTCTGTTGATTGAGAGAGGGGTTCGTTAATTTGATTGTTCGGTCAGATCGTCGGGAGGAAGTAATTACACTGAGCGAACCATGTGAGTGAACCGTTGCTCCATCTGAGATTTGTAGTAAATGCTTCACGAAAGAAATATCATCATAAATTCAATCGTTCGAGCGAGTTCGGCCTACCTGCTGTTCGCATCTGACGATATCAGCCACGATCTGATTAGAATGGGAAGCGATTTTATTAAAATAACTTTAAATCCACATTTTTTTCATAAAATGAAACGATATCAAACCCTTCGTCTGGCTTGTATGCGCTGAAAGGCAGGCAATCAATCTCCCAAATCAACGATTCCCAAGTGGGTTTGTTCAATTCCTTTAAGACACTTGCAATGGACGCTTGGAGGACTTGACAATGTTCATCTGGGTTTTCCAATGCCTTTTTCAATCCATCATAAAGGTCTTCTGCTTTTTGCAATTGAAGTGCCGTTTCCAACTCGATGATGACAAGATTTGTGACAGCGATCGTCGCCTATTCCAAAATGAAACGAATATTCCCATGATTGTTAATTAAGTTTTTTTTGTGTCGATTGACTTTGTTGATGACGCTTCACACGTGGAGTGAAGAAAAGAAAATAATCATTTGCCCTTGATGTGCAAATACAGTTGGTTTGATCACAATCAGCTCGTTTTCAGAAAATTCTGAGAAGCAAACACCTCAATCATATACGAACGAAATGAAATTTACCATTTTTTGTGAAATTGCGAAAATTATTTGAAAAAATCGGTCAGGCTCCGCATCCCACTTGGCCATGTGCATTCTTGCGTGTCGAAGAGGCCGAACAGAACTGAGAAAACTCATGGGATTATCTGTTCCAGATCTGGAGCTCGGTTGACTTACTGGATGATGCCATTCCAAAAGTTGATTCTGAAAACGAAGCCAAAATTAGTGAATTTCCATTCGCGGCTGGGACGATAACTTACAATTCCTCGGTCGGATGTAATTGAGTCTGTATAATTAGACTTCCAGGTTGTGGAACACTCTCCACCACGAAAATCATCGCGATGACCATCGCCAACGCAACACAAACAGTTGGTTTCATTATCTGAACGAAAACCCTTCAAGAATGAAATTGATTCGGAAAAGTTGCTCCGACCCACTCAAGCGTTCGAACAAAACTGGCGAATTTTGACAAATGCTCGGATATTAAACGGAGATAGCGCAGAGAGAGATCAACTGAACTAACAAATTTTCGTTTCGACACGTATTTCTCTCGGCCTCGAGTTATCGTGTGTCTGGTGAAGGTACTGAGCGACATTTTCGGTTGGCAAATCAATTATGAATAGGCTGTCCTCGGCGAGAAATTGTGGTATCCAAAATGACAAATATTATGCAAACTGTGTCCATGCTTTCACACGTATGTCAACCACACAACTCGCCAACATGTCCTATGAAAATTTTATATGAAATTTAGCCAGAAACAGGTGGCCGTTTCTCATCAATTGTTGCACTTAACCGGAGTAGCTTCATTTCTCAAAAGAAAATCACAGTTTTCATGAATAAGTTGTAGTCCAATTATGGCGAATCGAACGCGGCATAACGAAACATCATATTCGTGTTGGGGAACGGATTATGAATAAATGAGCAAGTTGTCCAACAAGTAAAATTCTCTTTTGGAGCCAAAATACTTCGCGTTCAGTTGTCGCGAGAGACGGACGGTTCAAATAATCTCTCGAGAAATATCTGTTCAATCTTTTAAAAGGAGAAAAATGGAGCTGTTCCGCCTGAACAAAATTCAATTTAAATTCTTGGGACTCGCTCTTTTTCCTGAGCCCACGATGATCAACAAGCGGCTTGCTTGGTTTTGGCTGCTTGCAGGCGGTTTGATCATTCCTTCATCGATCTATTTCATCGTGTCAAACATATCGGATATCATTGATGCGACTGAGGCATTTTATATGCTTATTGGAAGCGCCCAAACGGTGAGCAAATTGTATTTGATTTGGTCGCATTTGGAGGAGATCTCCGACCTTTTCAAGTCAATACAAATAATTAATAAGAGACGTGAGTAACCCACGGGATTCATCAAAGTGATCGACTGATGTTCAACTTCTTATTGAAGGAACGAACCCAGTTTCAAGCCAGATCTACCAGCGCGCAGCCAAAAGAGGTCATTTGGTGACAAAAAGCGCAATAATTGCATACATAACCATCACCTTCGTGGCGGCTGTATCGCCAATCGGGATCGCTTTCATTGATTATTACCGCGGCACTTACTCAGTGAGCTCGTGGACCCTGCCTTGTAAAGTCAAATTGCCTGGGCTGGATGTAGCGCAATCGCCAGGCTACCAACTTGCATACCTCCTCGGGATTTTATTGGCGATTGGGGCAGCGATGGTTTGGTCAACAACGGATGCAATATTTTTCAACATTTCGTTGTATTTCGCGGCGAGCGTGGTGGACTTGAGATTAATGATTTCCGAATTTGGCGATGAGTAAGTAGATTTTAGCGACTTCCTCACCGACGATTTCTCAAATATTATTCCCAGAGCCAGGCTGACCGCAGGCAAAAAAACACCGGAGACACGTTTGGCTTTGAAACAACGTTTCGTTGAAGCCGTTCGATTTCACCAAGAGATCCTTGAGTTAGTTAACCAATGCCCTCGTTCAGACAATGTATTAACCTTTGCTCAACTCATTTCTAGAATATTCGAGAGATTTTCCAAGTTGGCGAGCTTGATTATTTTCATCGTTGCCGCGGGTACCGTTTGCCAGCTATGTACTTGTTTGTTCCAAATACTTTTGGTAAGCGCGATCTTTAAATTGCGAGAGGATCATTGATAATGCATTTGTCCACAGAACACGGAGACGCTGTCATTCATGTTGATTCAGAATTTCGTGATTGGCGGCGGTGTTTTCTTGGAGCTTTTCTTTTACAGCTTTGCCGGGGAAATGGTTAGCGCTAGCCTGGAGGGGGTTTCCGAGAAAATCTTCACTCACTCCAACTGGTACGATTGCCCACCTCAGCTGAGATGGCAACTGGTTACGGTGATGAGAATGTCGAATCAACGTCGCGAGCTGCGTGGTCTTGGCATATCGGCCATGAGTTGTCGAATGGATACTTTCTCACAGGTGAGTGATGTTCATATTTTAGATCGTGAATAAGTGGAATGACTCTTTTTTTTTAATTTTTTTCAGGTCATCAAAGCAGCGGTTTCAGCTTTGGCTGTTTTCAGATCGGCTTTACAATGATTTTTCACCATTGCTTTGATGTGATGATTCCATCTTAAACTCAATTTCTCAACTGTTTGCACTAATAGCACTTTGTTCAGTTAACCAACTCATCTCTGCCGTGAGATATTTAATTTGAAAGACACAGTCACGAAAGCTTTGAGGCTTTTATCGGGAAATGTTCACTCTTTGCTAAAAGTCGAAATGCAAATTCAAAATCAAAGAAATTTTTCAGAAAATTTCAAATTTTATTTGAAAATTAAATCATTTTCGTTTGCACGAAATTCCTTAAGCTAAACGATTATGCTCTGATTCAATACTACAATTGGCTACCATCAACCTGGACCACTCTACGATATGAGAAGAGGAAGGCGATATTTTCAAGACCTGGTGCTGACTGCGGGTAAAACAATTGCTCAAACAACAATGTGGTGAGTAACTATGCCCATCGAGAGAGCCGATCAACTGCCAGACGTCGAAGGAGGGTCGTAGGAGAAGTCAAATTTGATTCCCAAGTCAAATGGTTTCTTCGATTTTGGCGTTGTCAGCGGAGAATAAAAGCTACTAGCGTTTCCTGATAGACCTCTGGGTGACCTATCATCAACTCTTGAAGAATCGTTCTGCAGAAAGCTCGTCGTCCTGTATTTGTTCAGACTCGATGGGATGTTATCGCAAGAGCGGGCATTCTTCGAGTCGCGGACAATAGCATTGATGGGTAGTTGTGGTTTCAAGAGGTAGCTCGTCGGATTAGATGGTGACGCCTCTTCAATATCGTCCTTGAATGACCGTGATCGTGATGGTGAGTTTTCGGCCGATCGAGAATTGCGCCGGTCGTCGTGACTTGAGTAGGCCACCCGCGGCGGCTTCAATAGCTCCAAATAGGCTTTCGTGATGACCGGAGACGATGGTGATTTGTCCATTTTGTTTTGACGTTCCTTTTTTTGCGACAAAAATCGATCGTACAGTGTGGCGGTGACGGTAGTATGTCGAATCTCAAACCTGTCGTGAACGTTATACTGCTTTGGCGATGCATTCGAAGGTGTGGGCGATCGTGGAATTTCTCTGGTTTCCACCTCGGCAGCAATGCTCAACATTGACGGAGATCGATCTCGACGCACACGACTCTCGTACTCAATGAAATCATCATCGGTCCGACGCCGTCTTGGCGATGGATCACGCGTTTTATCACGAGAATGGCGAGGCAGCGTCAAAAATGAGGAACTGTCGAAGTTCTCCGATTTCGGTCGGGCACGACTTTCTACTCTTCTCGACCTTGGGGCTTCTTCAATCACCCGTTTTTCCTTGCTGTCCATCTCTTGCACCACTTTGATGATGTCGTTTAGGGTTTTGTCCGTCCGCTCGCGGCTTCGCCGTTCGTCATCCTGGCACAAAGATTGGATTGATTTTATCGTACTCTCAATCGATGATAGCGTTGCGGAAATGTCACCGTCGTTGTCCTCGTCTAAGATGACGGAGGCTCCTTGCGCTTTTTTGTCGTTTGGCGGTTCGGAGATAAGCTCTTTTGGCCTTAACGGAACCGAGGACTTCGTGTTATCCAGCTTGAGCTCTTCAAGGTCTTTGGTTGCCGAGATACTGGAGGACGATTCGCATTTGGTCTTGTCGCTTCTCACTATGTTCATCTCGGGAAAACTGATTTCATCAGTGAGAGTTCCGGTAATGTTTACCGGATGCATTGCCATCTTTGGTTCATGATCCGAGCTTTTGTCTGCGCATTCTCTTTCAGCTTCGCTCTCATTGCTTGATGGCCTGAGGCAAACCGTAGGCTCATCTATCATCAAGTTACTAATGCTTGAGAATACATCATTGATTTCCTGGTCGACCGAAGCCTGACTTTCGGATCTCGGAAAAGTTGTCTCGGGAGGATTTTCACCGCGTTCTGTCAAACTCCTTGGCATTTGCACATTTTCAATCTTCAACTTTTGTGAGGGACTTCGTTCCAATGAGCTCTCGCGCGTTCGGCTCGGCTCATGTGAGGACAAATCTGGTGTTTCGGCACGTGAATCATTTTCATTCTGAATTTCCTCCGAAGCTTCCGCTGATATCGCTTGCAACTCATTGTCAGCTACGACTTCGTTGCTGTCGGGAACGTAGTCTTCTGGTCGATTGTCTTTTTCGTCAGCTTCTACATTTTTCTTCAGAATTCGATGTAGAATTTTAGTGTTTTCTTCGATAATCTTCAGGACGCGATCGGTGTTTCGGTTGTTGTCCGTCGTCGATCTCGGAGTATACTTGATGTCTTCACCGTCCTGATGCTCATCTTGGTCAATTTCCTTTAGATCTTGTGCTGGTTGGGTATTCAAGACCTCGTGCAGTTCCTCCTCCACCGACGGTGGTCTAGCTTGTGTCGGTTTCACCGGTGAATGTAAAGGTGGTGAATTCCGATGAATCAACGGTGATTCCTCCGACGGGATTCCGGTGATGTCTGCGCACAATGGAATGGTTGGCACTGTCACCCCAGGGCTATCATTCAATTCCAGACGACTGGGTCGATCCCCAGTCACTACTTGATTAACTCGTTCGAAATACTCGTTTGTAACGCCTTCATCATTAACCTTGAATGCTACACTTGCCGGCTCATCAGTCTTAACTTCAGCTCCATCGGGAGCATCGAAATGTAGGAAAATAGCTGTGCTCGATGGTGTCTTCAGTGGACTGATGCTAGACGTTGTAATATATGTGGAGATGTCAGCAATAGGAGACAATTGGCTAGTACTCGTAATCTTTGGACCCATCAGTAGGACGGCTTCCGTGGTGGTCGGCGGCGCCACGGTTACAGTTGGTGACTTGTCGAAGACCGAAAAATCAAAAGTGGGAATGAAAATTGGGTCCAGCAGCTCGGGAGGAATGCCGAAAAAGTCGTCATCAGCTGGTTGCTCGGATGTCGATAATTCCATCTTTTCTTCCAAAATACCCGCTTTATCAACGACCACCTCAGGTGGCGCATTCACTTCCTTCTCTATCGTCTCATCCAAATCCATAAAGCTCAGAGGTTTGTACGATTCGAGGCACTCGTCAGTCGGTGCCATCGAAGAAGAACTACTGTCATCCGACAGTCCACCATAAGGTGGCACAATTTTCAGTGGACTTCCTTCCAACGATGACGATATATTCATGTCATCGTCGCAGAGGCTAGTGCTGGAACTCGTCGAATCGCTGAGGTCATTGTTGTCATCTCCTTCGCTGTCCTCGCTGTAGGACGATGATTCACTCTTTCTTAGCGGCCGACTTGCCCGGCCCGATGTTGAAGCCACATCCGATCCACTGCTTATTGACGATACCGCACTCGGAGATTTTTGGAGTGGTCCAGCCATCGAGTCTTGTTGGGCTACGTTAGCCACGCGATGCCTTTTTGACAATTTCGGCGATTTTTTGGCTAATATCGCTGCCGCAGTGGTTCCTGTTGGCGTCATTTTCCTAGCTGGAGGTATTGATCCCGTTGGTGGGCCGATTCGTCGCCCTTTGCTGCTCACAATCGCATGGCGTCCGGCAAGGTACTGGTTCACATTCGCTGGGGCGGCATGCAATGCAGGACTGACTGTTTGCCGGGCGGTGTTGGTCAGAATGATGTGTGCCTGACGCTGACGTTCACGCAACTTGGCGTACTGTTTCTTCAACAGCGAGATGTCTAACGCGATTCTATCACGAGCATCGACACCTTGCTGTTTCAGTGAACCACGTCGGCTGCCTGCTAGCAGTCGCCAAGAGTCCTCATCTGAGTCACCATCGTCGTCCGAGTAAAAAATTCTGAAATAATCATCAAGTCAACATCATTTTCATTTTCTCAGCCACAGTTTCAACCATCACTTACTTCAGGCCTCGTCGGTCCTTCCACGGCGTAATGTTGTACAAATGCTTCTCACGCATTTTCTGCAACCCGACTATTGGTCCCAAGTCGACAACTTTCTGAATTAATCCATTTGAGTCAAACAGATGACCATTCAACAATTCACCGGACAGCTGCCCCATTTTTGAGTAGAAGTCATCTGCGGACTTGGCCTTTAGAATGCGTCTGCGAAAACTCAAGGATTGCTAAAGGTTCTTTCCTTCATTTTGATTCTCGGAAACTCACTCTTCCAGCAGACCCCAAATGGCAAGCGCCGTTCTCAACAATATATCGCTGCCTTCAATCAATACCAAGTCCCACACGCGGAGCACACAGTTCTTCGGCAGACAAGTGCAGAACAGTGTCAGGAACCATTGCATGGTGAATACATTCGTGAGTGGCGGTTCCAATGTTCCTGAAACATCGAAAGATTATATCTGTTGCTCGATTATATATTTGAGTTGACTACCTTCTCCGACAGATCCTTGAAGCTTCTGCAGATGTTTCGACAATTTCGGCTGCTTTTTCGCTAAAACATCCCGAAAAACGGCCATATCAACTTGCAGACCACCGAATGTCCCACTGAAATATCCCTTTGGAAGGATGCCTTCCACGAGAAAAATCATAACCTTCAGAGCATCGACCTCGTCCTTGTCCATGACTTGCAGAATTAATGCGCCGAGCATGTTGAACCCTTGACAGTAGCCAACCTCAGGATTCCATTGGGCGTACCCGAGTAGGACCCGTTTCAATTTAGCCTGATTGACATTTCCATTCGGTCCGGAGAACAAACTTGAGCCGGTTCGATGGAGGTCCTGTGAATTGCATTCAATATCACCGTCCCAAAACAAATGTTGTTTCAACTTACCTTGGCTACCTGAATGCCCAGTTCATCATCCTCATCCAGCCAGGTTTCCGTGAGGCACTTTGATTGTTCTTTGTTCCAATCGATCCCGGTGGTTTGAATGTATCGATCGGCCAATGCCAACCAGAGCTGAACGAACGATGAGATAATTACTCAATTATGATCTTCGAAAAGCGGACCAAAATTCAAACCTTTCGACGAAATTCTGGTGGTGTTCCGCCCGGCAAGCGTGCCACCATTTTCATGGCATGCAGCCATTGGTTGAAATCAGACGTTGTTTGATTGACACCAGCACCCGATTCAGTCGTCATATTTCTCAAAGCGCTATTCTCGTCGGTTGATGGCGGCAGGAAAAAGCCAAATTTCATGTCTTCAAATTGGGCTGTGGGAGGTTTGTGAGAGATCAAACACTATTTTCTCATTCGGTTTCGATGATTGCGAAATTGATTTTGGAAGCTTTCTGAACTCTACAGATGAATAAGCGATAAATGGTCTCGCTGAAATTCAATCGTTGGATGGGAATGGAATGTTGCGAATGGTAAGCCTTCTCCGTCGAATGTGAAAATACTTTTGATTCTACTTTGCGCATTAGCAAAAAATTAATATCAAACAAGAACCAATGAAATGTCTACTTTGCTTACTAATTGAATTCTGGCCCGAATGAATGCTAAGAATAACGAAATTAATGAATTAGCCAAGCATGAATCGGTTCGGCTGCTAAGAATTTGTGTTCGTTTACCTTGAACCGTCATCATCTCTTGGCCGTATGTCTCGGCAATGCTTTTAATCGAGCTAAACAGAAAACTCATTCTGAGGCACGTGTGATTGGTAATAGAATCAGTCTTGCAAAATTAAATTATTTTCAAAATCATTCATTTGCATTCCAACGGAAGACACTGAGATGAAAAGTCATTCTGAAACGTTTGCATAAAATTCAAATCATCAACAATGCCAGACGGACGCCTGCAGACCATTACGGCAATTAAATTATTCTAATGTGAATTATTCAGAAGCTTCCACCGAGGATGTTGATGTATGAATCGATAAAGCTTGAGCGAACACAAGACGGACAGTTTGAATCAACGGAAAAACGAAAGGTCGTCCTCGTTGATCAACTCAAGTGGTGAATGAGTTTCGAATGAACGACCCGCAATGAGAGTTCCATTCATCCACTTGAAATGCGCTAGTGAAATCATTGTGTGGGCGCATCCCTTTGGAAATCTCATGCAGAGCAAATTACGTTCAAATCGATCCCGATTGGAGGGCTTCCCCCTCCTCCCCATCCAATGGCTCATTGAACGATGTGAAAGCGAGCGTGGCAAACAGCAAATGTTTGACAATCCATAAATCGCAACCAATTTACGCAATCCAATCGAACTCAGACGGAAATTCAATATGGATTTATCGCAGTCAGTCGGCATGAATCTCGGTTTACGTGACATCACGAGCCGATCATGAAGCACTTGAATATTCTCGTCATGGTGGTTGGTTAATGCTTTCGATTCACTTGGAATATTTAATCATTTCGATGATCAGGAAATGGCTTTCGAAGAAAATCGACCGGAAAATAGAGCTCAGCCCTTCAGTCAGAGAAATTCATCACAAAAATCGATTTCCCCATAAGGGATGCCGGAACACCCAGCAGGAAAACAAAGTCGGCATGACCTTGACACATGGTCAATGCAGTCTTCGCCTTGAGTTTCGGCGATTCTCTCAATTCCGTCGAAAATTCGATTTCGTGACGACTGCTGCTGATTCTACGCCGCATCATTTGCTCTAGACTGTATTATGCAGTCATGTCGTCATCGTGCATCGCACAATCATCTAAACGCAAATGCGTTTTGAATTTGGTAAAAATGCCAACAAAATCGATATCAATTAATCCATTGACCTAGTTCGATCAATGCTATTGCGTCACTGAATAGACCCTCCGTTGGACGCACTCCGCTGTTGGTCAATTATCGATTCGAAAATAGACGAAGCGGTTCGCATTGCTTGAAGCACCACCACCTGGACGAAGGTACGTGAATGAAACGTTCCTCAGGAGCTTTGAATGAGCGTGCACCAGACGAAAGATCGAACAAGCCAAACCTAATCGAACGCAAGGCGAGTAAGGACAGACCAGACCTCGGCATTGTGTTGGAACTCACTTGATTGTCAGCGAACATCGTAGAACGATTCTTTGTTGGATACTGGGTCTCAGAATCCACAAAAACATCGACGGAGGTTCGTTTGTTATTTCTGTAAGCGATTTGTCACTCATTCACATTGGGACACGCAATTAATTCAAACGCAATTAAAGTCGGGCAAACAAACAAAAAATCACTTTTTTCGTGGTGGTCGACATCGTCGATGGCCAATGTGTCAATTTCACAGTTTTTTTTTTCGTTGATTTTCTTTGCTTGCTTTATGTCTTCCAAGGTGAGAGTGTTTACCCCGAATTGTTGTTGGCTGTCACAATCTAATTTATTAGATTAGCGATTTTTCTTTTTTGAAGCAACATTGTCCGATTTTCACGGGAATACGCACGGAACCCAGTTCTTTGACACTATTAGTACTGCGAACGCGATAAACGAAAGGTTTTCCACGAATTTTCCTCGAGAAAAAAATTCAAATTCAAATTTTGTCAAACATTTTCTGGTGAAGGAAAGTTCACCAGCAGCAAAAGGACCAACGTTTTCGAATGAATGACAGCGACTGACTGAAAATGGAAAAATGGGAGAAAAGCGTCATTGCCGAAAGTTTGTTGGAATGTCGTTAGGTTTTCGATTTGAAATGCTTTCGCATGGAATTTTATAAACCGATGAGATTTCGGTGATGGCGAATGAGAATCGCATGAAAACAAGTATGAAATTCCAGAGAATGGGTCGCTTCCATGAAAGCGTTTAGCTGAAAGCAACTGGCTATGGCATTTCGAGAGAGTCACAAGTCGTAAAAGAGAGCAGTGCGCATGGATGAAAATTGACATTTGCAGAGAGCACACACCCTCGTCGAATCGTTACCTCTTCACAGCGCCCTCCTCTCACCATCGCAATGCGAGAACAAAACAATGCCATGTGTGAATCGTTTATTTTTACTTCAACTTGTCTGCCGACGCTTCTCTAGGAGAGAGAAACGTGATTCGCAAAATGCGACCACAGAGGATACAACTCCCATCCAATCATTGGAGTCGATCTCGTATTTTTTTCCAAAGTCTTTTGAAGCCAGCAGGCTAAATGGTAATTTCCACTAAGCTGAAACGTCTCCCACGAATAAAGGAAGAAATGTCCAACTATCTTCCAACTTGCTCAGATTACTTGATCTCTTTCACGAAAATAATTGTCACACCTAACTACCTACCTACCTTATCCAAAGAGCGTTGAATTGAGCGGCAGGCGTAGACAAGCAAACAAATCGAAAGAACTATTTTATTTTGGTTTCTTCACTAAAATCAACAGGTAAATCCATTCTGTTGAATACATTTGAACAGATCGTTCCTCACTCACGTGATTTCAATGGACGTATGCTCCTGTTTAGACAAATATAAAAATCTGTCCGTCAAATCGAAGCCAGATTTATTGAACTCCATCGAAAAAGAAGACAAAAAAGCGTGGATCATAGAACTCAACTGAAAATTACCTCCCGTGGTCATTGACGAGAAATTGCACAAAACAGCTCGAAGTACGTGGCATCCCTCCCTCGCAGAAAATTACTTTAATCATTTTGAGACAAATAAAACTGAATGAAAATGGCCGTGTAAGCGCAGAAGGCGGCTACTAACTGGAAATTAGATTGGGAATGAAGGGAAAGCTATCTGTATACATATAGAGTCGGAGAGACTTACGTTCATGACGAACCTTCGATTCATATTGACAAAGCCTTTGCCCGTGATTCTGATATCGATGTTCCTGATTTGAGAGTTTAATTGTATTTTCGCTAACTGAATCTCGTTGTTGTCGCGGAAAGGAGCGGTGAACATTTCAATATCGTGGGTGATCTTCATTTCATCGATTGAGCAAAAGTGGCACGCCTCAATCAGGTAGAATGTCCCTACGACGATTATCAAAAAGCCGGTCATCAATCCTGAAATGGGAAAAGGTTACAAGGCTTGCCGATTAAGATGAATAAAAAAACGAAGAATTTCCGATAAATGGAGATAGTTCTCAGACTCACGAGCTGAATGTCCCGGGAAACCCTTGTCATCGGGCCGCAGATACAGAATTATCCAGAATGATGTGAAAATCAAATCGACTACGTTTTGCATGCAAATTGAGATGATGCTCCAGCCGAATTGTTGATTGATGATTTCGCAAATTTCCTTCAACTCACGAAACACATGCTTGAAAGTCAACAATCCTTGATAGACCTTCCTGGCACGATTTTTCTTTAACTTTACACATTCTAGCGATTTCTCGCATTCTGTCTGGTGCATTGCGCTGACGATCTCACAGACGTTGTCCTTAAAAAACACCAGAATGTCGATGTAAAATATTGCGTGAAAATTGCCAACGAACGTTAAGAAGATGATATACGAGAGCATCGTCTTACGAATGACGTCGTAAAAACTGCTAACGTTTGACAAGCGAGCTCCGAGGTAGATGCCGAACAAGATGAAGGTGATTCCGGCTCTTTTGCGGAATGAATTAGCGAATGGAGCAAAGCAAATTTCCTTTGTGAATTGGACTTTGAGAAACCGATCGAGTTGCTCCAGTTTCGACCACAATTCATACAAATTTGATTGAAACACCGTTGACTGGATGGAAATGATGCTTATCGATAGAAATTCGGCGCAAAGGAATAAAAATGATATCACTAAGTTTGATGACTTTTCGAACGAAGTATGGACTGCTTGCATTGCCTGATGGGCTATTACCATACATGAGATAATAACCCCTAGGCACATCAGTGCGAATGAAGTGATGAAAACGATTCGCGATTGTGTTGAGCTCGAGACGCGATTCAGGTTGGAAGGACTTTGACCGAATATGAAGAAAAAAAAGAGGAATTTCGATAACTGTTGGAACCGCATCGTTGCTAAAACTGACTGAGACTGTCTATATTTATCGTTCAGTCATTGCGTGCGGTTCAACTCAACATTTGCTGGTCATTTGATGTAATTGGTTGACCATCGATTTTTATATGGGTCTCGTCAAGTGCTTTTTTTCTTTTTTTTTCTAATTAATTAGTTTTCCTACAGCTTTAATTAATCAAATTTGCTTTCGTGTTCTTAATTTAACAACGAGATTTGAATGCAGGCAGAGCTGAACGTGCGATCTCTTGCACGTACTCAAGTAGCTTTCCCGCAGTACACGTCTGTTTGATTTTCAAGTGTAAGAGCATCACTCATTTTTGATACAAAAAAACAACCAAATTTAGAATTTTCCTCTTTTTTTCAGATGTGGCGTCATGTGGAAGTGGCCAAACGTGGTGTTCCCAAGCGGTCACCCATCCAAGTACTTGGAACCGCGCTCAATGTCGCTTAACTTCAGTGATCAAACGAGAACTGGTGTATTGGGCATGATATGATATGATCGTTGCCGAAGGTATTCGATCAAATCGACATCATCTTCTTCAAATTGACTACTTGAAACCAAAGAGAAGGGCAGTTAAACGAAGAAAAGAACGTTTATCAAGTTATTTCATCGATTGCAAACGTTTCGCATAAATGACGACTGAATCATCTGAATTATTATTTGTGAAGAGCTACCGTCGTCCCCGAAACGAATCAACAGAAGAATAACAAAAATAATCCACTTCACCTCACCGAGTCAAATATCGTCAAATCAACATATCGAACTCTGCGAAAATGCTAGCAAATTAATGCTAATTGATTCCAAAATTTGAACCTGCAAACAACATAATTAATTAGTCTATAACTGTTTGATTAGTTTCAATTGGCTTCGCATCGATGAATATTCGATAAGACACGAATCGAGTGAGCATGAAAATGCTTGTCAAGAACCGGTTCATTGACGATTCGAAGAGGCCGGAACGAAATTCATTAGAATAAAGAAATGCTGTAGAAAGTTTGGCGATTGCCTCTGTGTGGCCACTGGCCATGTCGGAAGGTATAAAAGGATTGACAGACACGCGACAACGAAATTTCAATCAGTCATCATCGGACGGTGCGGTGCGTATTCGATGTTAAGCGGCAGTGAATCGCGGAATTTATGATGACTTTTCATAAAGCGTTCGTTCTTGTGATTTTCGGATTTTGCGTGACAGGTGACTAGTTAACCATTGACTTACTCCGAGTGTTTGGTCTAACAAAAGACATGTCTTCCACAAAGAATCCCTCTGCGATGAAGAATCCGGCTCCGAAGTGGAAGACACCACATTTTTGACGTACATCGATTACAGAGAAGCCCGTTCGGAATACATCGTCGCACGACTTGGATTCGGAGCCAGCCAACCAGAGAACGAGCCAAAGTTTGATCCAAACGTTTGCCATGATGAAAACAATGAAGTTTACCAGAAATGTGGCACGCGGTGCGTGCTGAGCTGCAAATATGCTCCAACCATCTTCACCTTGGCTCATCAGATTGGCGGCGACAAGAAACCAGAGTGCGATCGAAGCGATACGAGTTGCATTTCGGGGTGCTTCTGCGAGACGGGCTTTGTACGCCACCAAGGTCGATGCATTCGAGCAGTTGAATGCCCAATACGGAAGTGTCAACAGCCCGATGAGAGTTATGTAAGAGATCTTTCTTGAAAGCTCTTCGAATCTAATCTAATCTAATTCTATTCAATTATTTCTTCAGGCTTGCGGGCCAGCGGCCACAGTGAATTGCGACAATGTTATTCGACGACAAAATATCACTGAGTTGAATAAAAAGCTCGATTGCGTTTGGGGCTGTTTTTGTGAAGAAGGATTTTTGCGTGATAATCGAAATGGGAAATGTGTCCGAGAAAGTGAATGCAACAAGGATGGTTCAATCACTTTGACAAACCAAGATGCTGGGGCAACGCGGCATGTTTTATCGAATTTTCAGAAGAAACCAGTTGTCACGGTTATCACCCTGCCCCAAACCCAATACCCATATTACCCGCAGTACCCACCACCTCCGCAGTATCCACCCTATCCACCCTACTACCCTTACTATCAATATCCCTACTACCAGCCAAATACAACCCAGCTCGTGACCAACACAACGTATGTCATTTGCACTGGAACAAATAACTGCATGGGCAACCAAAACGGCATTAATAATGGCGGCACAGGCTAATCCTCTCAGAATCGGTGTCCACCAAAGTCATCAGCACCATTCCATATCATCATTCTCATCCAATCTAGGTTATTTAGCTGCTTTTAAGAACGAAATAAATAAAAATAAATGAAAACAAAGTAATCCAAGCGTTTTTCACTCGAAGAAACACTCATTCTTGCCAAATGCACTCAAAAGTTTTCCTCCAGCCCTGAAATCCGAGCCATTGCGTATCGCGCATATTCTCCTCGCCCACATTATTCATTGTTTATATGTCGCAAGTTGGACAGCTGATGAGATGAATGTAACGATGAGAAATGGTAAACAAACGAAATGAAGGACCGCTGTTGGCGTTCAACATTGAAAGCCGAGGAAAATGGATGCTGTGATTGAGTTGCGCAGTGAATGATTTTTATCTCATCTTCGTCTCATCGAAAGTGCTTGTGAAAAAGCTGTTCTCGACATTTTTCAATTCTGCATCGTCAGACATCTTTTTTCTCTCGCTGACTTGTCACACGTTGTGGACAAAAAATTTATTTTTTCTTCTAAACTTTTTTCGTTCAATTCAAAGAGTGTTGATAGCCTTAACATCGAATAATTGTGAAGGATTTGATAAAATTTGCGCGTATTTGAATTGAATTATTTCAAAGAAATGTGATTAATTTGGATTTGATTGGCATTCTGATAGTGTGAACCCACAGACGGCAACGCCCTACATTCAACTCTGAACGATAAGCTTGCGGTAAATGTTCATGAAAACCCGAATTTCATCGTTCTAAACGATGCTGTTTTACATGATAATGACGGTGTTATTTCTGCTGAAATGTTTGAGACCACTTTTGTGCGCTAAACTCTACTGAATTTAGCGAGGAAAAGAGAGAGAAAATTATTTTGGGATTAGAAAGGCAGTCAACATGAAGATCAAATTGGCACTGCTGGTGCTTATGTCACTGGTGGCCACTTCATGGCAATGGCGATCACAGAAATCGGATGTTGCACGAAGCTCCAAGCGCGACGAGAAAGAAGAATTCAACATTGGCTTGATTGCTCCGCATACGAATTTCGGCAAGCGCGAATATCTGCGAGCAATCAACTCAGCGATAGTGGCTTTGCAGAAGTTGCGTGGCACGAAATTGAGTTTCCTGAAAGACAACTCATTCTCTTCGGCCAATGTTCACTTTGATATGATGTCCTTGACGCCGAGCCCAACAAGTGAGTATCATCTGGTGAGCGAGTTATTGAATTCGTCGTCTGCAACGATTTTGTTTGTTTTGCAGCGATTTTGAATACGATGTGCAAGGACTTTCTTCAGGCGAATGTGTCGGCCATCATCTATCTGATGAACTACGAACAATACGGCCGAAGCACTGCATCCGCACAGTATTTCCTACAATTGGCCGGCTATTTGGGCATTCCAGTAATATCTTGGAATGCAGACAATTCTGGCTTGGAGCGAACTGCCTCACAATCAACGTTGCAAGTTCAACTGGCTCCAAGCATTGAACATCAAGCGGCAGCCATGTTAAGTATTCTCGAACGGTACAAATGGCATCAGTTTTCGATCGTCACCTCACAAATCGCTGGCCATGATGATTTCGTGCAAGCCGTTCGGGAACGTGTCAATGACATGCAAGAACTCTTCAAATTCACCATTTTGAATTCCGTAATCGTAACACGTCCAAGCGATTTAATGGAATTGGTCAATAGCGAGGCGCGTGTCATGCTTTTGTATTGCACGAAAGGCGAAGCTATTGACATCTTAGCGGCTGCCGAAGAGCTGAAAATAACTGGTAAGTGGCGGTGATTTGGAAACTTTTCCCGAAATGATATCGATATATTATTGCTTTTCGATTGAAGGCGAAAACTATGTTTGGGTGGTGACGCAGAGTGTCATAGAGAACACACAAGCTCCACCACACTTTCCGGTGGGAATGCTGGGAGTTCACTTCGACACGTCCAGTGGCTCGTTGATAAACGAGATCGCTACTGGACTCAAGGTGTATGCTTTGGGTGTCCAGAGCTTCTTGGATGAACCAATCAATCGTGGAAAGAGCCTCAACACACAACATCTCAGCTGCGAAGAAGAGGGAAAGTCCAGATGGGACAACGGCGAAATGTTCTTCCGGCATCTTCGAAATGTGTCACTTGAAACGGACATCAATAAGCCAAATATCGAGTTCACTGCCGATGGCGATCTCAAATCGACCGAATTAAAAATCATGAATCTGCGTCCAAGCGGAAGCAGCAAGAATCTAGTTTGGGAAGAGGTGAGCCAATGGGCAGGGTTTGCATTTTTCAAGGTTGGAAATGTAAACTTGCAAACAATTTCAGATTGGCGTGTGGAAATCGTGGGCTCCGCAAAAGCTGGACATTCGGGATATTGTTTGGCCAGGCAATTCGCATGCCCCACCCCAAGGCGTGCCAGAGAAATTTCACATGAAAATCACATTCTTGGAAGAGGCACCGTACATCAATTTATCCCCAGCGGATCCGGTTAGCGGAAAATGCTTGATGGATCGCGGCGTGCTTTGCCGAGTTGCTGCTGATCATGAAATGGCTGAGTGAGAATCTCCTATTTCCATTCTTTTTCTCTCGCAATTTAACTCGTGCTACTTCTCTCCAGCATCGACATGGGGCAAGCACATCGCAATGGAAGCTTTTATCAGTGTTGCAGCGGCTTCTGTATCGATCTTTTGGAGAAATTCGCCGAACCACTTGGCTTCACATACGAGCTGGTTCGCGTTGAAGATGGCAAATGGGGAACGTTGGAAAATGGCAAATGGAATGGTCTCATCGCTGATTTGGTCAATCGGAAAACCGACATGGTCTTGACATCGCTTATGATAAATGCTGAACGCGAAGCTGTGGTTGATTTCAGTGAGCCATTCATGGAAACTGGCATTGCAATTGTCGTGAACAAACGGACCGGAATCATTTCGCCAACTGCATTTTTGGAACCTTTCGATACCTCGGTGAGCTCCGATCAGATTTTCATGTGAGCTCGGAATGTTCTAATGCTTCGATTCCGTGTCTTTTCAGAGCTGGATGCTGGTACGCAATTCATCTAATACACTTTTCTGTGGTTCAATGTTCAATGTGTGGTAGTTAGACCAGTTGCTGGTGTTGAAGTCATCCCTCGTGCATCCAATTTGTTTTGAATTTCAGACCTCCTTATGTGTACTTTACATCTCATTTCCGTCTATTCTAATTTAATTTTTCTTGTCATTGAACAAATCAAAATCAAACAGGTGGGCATTGTAGCGATCCAAGCGGCAACATTTATGATTTTCCTCTTTGAATGGCTATCGCCGAGTGGTTTCGATATGAAATTGTCGCTACAGACAGCATCGGTTATCCCGTATCGGTTCTCGTTGTTCCGAACGTACTGGCTGGTGTGGGCCGTTCTCTTCCAAGCTGCCGTCCATGTGGATTCACCCAGAGGCTTCACAGCTCGCTTCATGACAAACGTTTGGGCGATGTTTGCTGTCGTATTTTTGGCTATTTACACTGCCAACTTAGCAGCATTCATGATAACTCGGTAGTAGGGGCAAACCAATTTACTTAAATGCTTTACCTATGAAATTGTTAAAGCCGCTAACAGGATTGACAAAATGGTTTGATTCCCTTTTTTCTCTGTTTGTCTTGCGTTTTTAGCGAGGAGTTTCACGAATTTACCGGATTGGATGATTCACGATTGATTCGTCCGTACTCGCATAAGCCAACATTCAAATTCGGCACGACGCCATTCAGTCATACCGATTCGACGATCTCGAAATATTTCAAAGAGATGCACAATTACATGTCGGCGTAAGTTCAACGTTCAGGCTCGCGAATGGCTCCAATCACTCATCTATTTTCGATTTCTGCAGTTACAACAAGTCAACCGTCACCGAAGGAATACAAAGTGTGCTGGCTGGCACGATGGATGCCTTCATCTATGATGGCACCGTTCTGGACTATCTTGTTGCTCAAGATGAGGATTGTCGCTTATTGACCGTGGGCAGCTGGTATGCCATGACCGGCTACGGTTTGGCTTTCCAGCGAAACTCAAAATTCGTCAACATGTTCAATCGTCAATTGTTGGAGCTTCGATCGAATGGAGACTTGGAGCGTTTGCGACGCTACTGGATGACAGGCACATGTCGACCCGGCAAACAAGAGCACAAATCATCAGATCCACTGGCTTTGGAGCAGTTCTTGTCCGCTTTCCTCCTTCTGATGGCCGGCATACTTTTGGCTGCGCTACTTCTTCTACTCGAACATCTCTACTTCAAGTACTTCCGGAAGCGTTTGGCCAAATCCGATCGTGGCGGTTGCTGTGCACTCATCTCACTCTCAATGGGTACATCGATGATGAACAGGTAATTTTTTTCGCTTCCGGTAGTTGTACAAGCAGGGTTTTTCTAATTTGTAGGAAAATCATTGACATTCAGAGGTGCTGTGTATGAGGCGCAAGAAATATTGCGCACGCATCGATGCTCGGATCCAATTTGCGATACGCATCTGTGGAAGGTGAGACACCAATTGGACATGGCCACTCTGAGAATTGAACAATTGGAAAAATCGATGAATAAACATGGAATCAAACCACCACAGATCAAGTAAGTCACCATTCGGATGGAAAACGGAGACGCAGTTCATAACGGGATATTTCTCAGGCTTTCATCCACATCCGACCTCAATAATCACTTGAGAGAACGTCCACCGCTGTTGGGCAATTTGAGCTTGGGCGGAAGTGCACAGGATTTGTATCGATGGTAAGTCAATCGAGGTCATGAGAGGGAAGCAACTTCAAAATTCCACTTTCTTTCACAGGTCTCTCAAGAAAGAGATAGCTGAAATGGAAACAGTGCTGTAAGCCATGGGACAACTCAGTGCATACGGCCTACTCCCGACATGGTTTCGTAACTAGATTCCCGTGAGGTCACTAATCGTTCGATGTTTACTCGGAGAAAAGGTTGTTAATCAAAATTTCAATTCTAAAGTTGTGTGAAGCAGTCGAAGCTGGAAATTATCTCCAAAAAGGAACGAAATGGTTCATTTGTTGAAACCTAGTTGATTTTTGATTTATTTTTATGAACGGAAGAAGAAATTAACGCCAAAAACACACACACGAAGGAAGATAAGAAGAGAATTGATGTTAAAATAGGATAGTCGATAATTCTATGAATGTTGAATGTTTCCAGAATTTTTAGAGAAAAGGGGAAGAATAAACGTGAAAATCGAATTAAAAATGCAGAATCATCGCTTCCATTTCGTCAAAACGACATCAATTAGTGGTAGAGATGAGAAAATTTCCTCTTTTGTCGACGATAAACAAGTTATACATTTATAAACATCCCAGAAATAAACAAACAAAACCTAAACGAAATTGTAGTTGAAATGAATTAAATGAACGTTAAAAACAAACATTAAAATTTGTAAGAAACCCAAAAATAGCGAATAGAGTAGAAATAAATGTTGAATGAAAACTAGACTGAAGTTTTTGTTGATGAAGAAGTGAGGCGCTTTAAAACGAGCGCGTGAATTCGATGACGCAGATTGAGGCCTCTTCGAGAAGATTCTCGACCAAAATCGCATGAACGTTACTCATTCGGCTGTTGAGACTTGCACTTGCCGATGACGGGGGACTTAGAATGAGATTTATGTGAATAATCAGCGATTTGGGTTAATCATGCCGCAAAGAAAGAATAGCGATCGCATAATTCCGGTAAAATGAATTCAGAGATTATTAAAATGGAACAGCCGAAAAATTTGAATTTATAATTGGACAGCTGTTTTTCGGCAGATTATTCTGTAGGAATGCTGCCTTACAATCAGTGAACTGACAGAATGTCCAAATAAATCACGGAACTGTGAATGGGAGACTACCTGTGTTGGTCCGTCCAGCATCTATAAAAGAAGGTTTGCATCTCGAATTTCGTTTATGCTGAATTGGTCTTTGAATTGTGCAGTGCATAGAAAGCTCGTCGTTGTAAAGCCTTCCAGTGTCGCCGAACGTAGTTTGCGTGCAATGTATAACCTCAAAACGGCGGTATTCGTTTCGGTTCTATTTGGATTTTCGTTCAGAGGTGAGACCATTCATCCAGTGATTCGCGAATTCTCGAAAATAACTTGCATTGTGGCTACTCAGAATATCTGGCGTCTTCGGAGGGATCAATCGATAAGTCACTGACCTACATCGATCAAAGAGATGCTCTTTTCGATAAATTTGCTTCGGAACGTAGCCGAATAGAGTTCGGAAGGCAGTTTAGCAACGGAGAAATAACGTTGCAAAACAAACAGAATAGTACCGTCAATTGGTATTGGCTTTGGGTCAACAATCAAGACAACATTCCAAAACCAAATGCTACGCACAGCCTCGGTGAGGTGAAACCACAGAATTTCACCTGTGGGAAGAACTCAAACGAGGAATACCTGAAATGTGGAACGAGATGCGTTTTGAGCTGCAAATATGTCGGACAGAACATTCGGCGGAAACAAGCGAGAGAAAGAAGCGACGAAGAAATCCCGGAAGAAAGCTCTAATCGCGAATGTGATCGAGGTGATTCTAGTTGTGTGTCGGGTTGCTTCTGCAAAACAGGATATGTTCGTCATCAAGGTCAATGCGTCAAGGCAACCGAATGTCCTGTGCGAGCCTGCCAAAGTCGCCACGAGTCTTACGTAAGATCTTAAGCTGTGCTTTTAATATTGAGTTCTAGTCAAAAGCGAATCGTTCTAGGGCTGCGGTTCCATTGCTCCGGTGACATGTGACAACGTTTTACGGCGGAAGGATCTTGTGACTTTATCGGAGAAGCTGCCTTGCGTTTGGGGGTGTTATTGTGCGGATGGCTACCTGCGCAATAATGCCAATGGCAAATGTGTGCGGGAGGAGTCCTGCCGTGGAGATATCAACATTGGTTTGGGGTCGCCCAAAACTGATTTGCGCGGCTTTTTCTCGAGAGTTCCGACGACAATTGTAATCCAAAGACCTCAACAGTTGTACCAGCCGAATTCACCTTATGGATTTGGCCAAGGGTACTCCGGGTATCCTTCATACCAATCTTATCAATCTTATCCATCCTATCCGAACTATCCATCTTATCCGTCCTCTCCATCCTATCCATCATACCCACCCTACCAGTCATATCCTCCTTATCCCCCTTATCCCAATCCGACTCCTTACCCATCACCTTATGGTTATCCATTCCAGTTTCCTGCCCAAACCACATTACCATCCATCAACACCACATCATTTCAAATATGCAGCGGTACAATGGATTGCATGGGTAATCAGAACGGTATCAATAATGGCAACACCGGATGAAGTCCCACCTGTCTCGTACTGTTTTCCAATAAAAAAGCTGCGATGAAGTTTGGTAGACTTGTTTTATTCATTTACTGATTCACTCACTAATTACTGGTTGATTGATTATTCAATCGGTAATTCCTAACAGACAAATGAATAATCTCGCAAAAAAAAAAGAAGCTCCGGCGAGATGAATGGAACCCACTTGGTGTATATTGGCCAATCCACTCTCAACCTCGTTTGTCAAAGTAGCTGTTTGTTGTGTTACTTTCCAGACAGAGTCGACAAATTTGATTCATTTCGGCAGCAAACCGGTTAATTTGAATTGGAGATTCATAAAAAGTTAGCCATAGCGAAGAGCTGATTAGATTAGAGCGTTGATTGATGTCAGATCGGCGCGTATAAAAGAACTGCTCGGAAGGCAATAGTGGTTTTGTTGGTTCGATGTTGGATGAGTGCAGTGTCAGTGAGCTGAGATTGGATTTTTTTGTGATTCGTGATGATTTTGTACAAATTGACCGTGTTGCTTGCGGTGCTATTCGGGTACTGTGCCAAAGGTAATTTTTGAGCGTGGCAAGGGGAATTGGTGTTCTAATCTCGATTTTCTACTCGCCTAGAATACTTTGGGCAATTCAATGAAGACGCACAACCTAATGGCTCTGTCACATACGTCGACTATTATGAGGCGATAAGAGAAGAAAACAAATTGGACTTTACGTCCAATGTGACTGCAACGAATGATACATTGGCTGCCTTCTGGTGGTTTCAATACTTGCAATTTTTGAACAACACCCGGAATGAAACCCAAGTAGAGAAGAGCAGAGTTTGTGCCGACAGCGTGAATGAAGAGTATTTAGACTGTGGTAAGAAATGCGTTTTGGGATGTTTCGTCGATTCATCGGTGGAAAGTCGGGCGTGCAACACCGTTGACACAATCTGCGTTGAAGGCTGCTTCTGCAAAACGGGTCTCATTAGACATCGAGGCAAATGCATCAAATCCAATGAGTGTCCGACAAAGAAGTGCCAGGGCCCGGATGAGGTTTACGTAAGTTTGTCAGCAGAGCACATTTCGGCCATAGAGCTAATTGGTACCTTTTCAGACGTGTGAATCTGCAACGCCGGTGACATGTGAAGATGCCATTCAGGATACGCCATCGCCATCGGTTCGTACGGCGACGTGCGTATGGGGCTGCTATTGTGCTACAGGCTACTTGCGAGGGAATGGTGACGGCAAATGCATTCCAGAAAACGAATGCAAGACGAAGAACTCGGCAGCCAAGCCCAGCGGAACTGTCGCTGACTTCATTCCTGACTCAACACCAAATCCTACTCCGGTTTTATCAGACGAGGCAATTGGAGTCAAAAAAATTCATAACAAGCCCGTGGTTGTCCTGACTCAAGGAGTTGCGGGATACCCTGGCTATCCAGGAGGGTATCCAGGGGGACTTCCAGGAGGAGCAAGCACACTACCGGGCGCGGGAAGCCCTTTTTATGGCTCGCAAGAATACTTGGCCTACTTAGCTTATTTGAATAGCAATGGAGGAGCTGGAGGGATCGGAGGCATTGGAGGAATTGGCGGCTTCGGCGGCTTCGGTGGTTTCGGTGGCTTGAATTCGGCTCAATTCCTGGCATTCTTGCAATATTACAACAGTCTGAATAGAACTGGCACTGGCAATGGAGTTTTTGGTTTCGGCACCTCCAATACTGCTTGCATTGGAACGGGCAATTGCAATGGCACAGCTAATGGAATCGGCAACACCGTCAGTTTCAATAATTTTACGGCTACGACACTCAACAATGGGTGAAAGCTATTTCCGGTCAATTGTCAACGAATCCAATTCAATGTTAGATGTAAGATGTGTTTATTTATTCAAATAAAAAATCGAAGTTAAATTTTTGCTACAGAAGATTGCGTTTTCTTCGCTGGATACTCACTCATCGGCTATGAATATTGCCGACGATTGACTCTTGAGGTTTTACCAACGTCTGACTCTACTCAACGATTTTTTCAGAAGAACTCTATGATAATTTGCTTGGAAAGAGATTTATCTTCAATCGCAGAGCTCGAGTCTTATCAGAAAATACGGAGGCGCCATTGACCGATAAAATCAGCTTGTTGTGATACTTTCATAAATCGGTACTAAAATTCTCCGAGCCCACAATTCACTCAATTCAGCCGAGAACCGGTTAATTTGAATTGACCAAAGAGATCCGAGTCGATGCAGACAATTGAGCAAAAGTTCGTTGGTTAAGAAAGTGATTAAATTATGAAAAGTTGCGGCAACGCCGTTGATTGATGTCAGATCGGCTCGTATAAAAGAACTGTTCGGAAGGCAATGGTGTTTTTGTCGATTCGATGTTTGATGAGTGTAGTGACTGTGAGCTGTGAAACAATATTTTGGTGATTCGCGATGATTGTGTACAAGCTCAGCGTTGTGCTTGCGGTCTTGTTCGGATATTGTGCCAAAGGTAATTTCGGAGCGCTGCTCGTGAAGAAAATGATGTGCTTATCTCAATTCTTCTCTTAGAATTCTTTGGAGAGTCTTCCGAAGCATTTCGGGCCAATGATGTGGTGACGTACGTTGACTATTACGATGCATCCAATCTCAGCAGTTTCCCACCAAGCGGAGTCGCTACGAATGACACATTGATTGCCTTCTGGTGGTTCCAGTACTTGCAATTCCTGAATAACACTAAGAATCAACCAAGAAATGAATCGAGCAGAACTTGTATCGACAACGCCAGAGAGGAGTATTTGGATTGTGGCAAAAAATGCGTTTTGGGATGCAACATCGTCTCATTCGATGCATCAACTGGCATACGGGAATGTGACACTAGTGACACGGTCTGCGTTGAAGGATGTTTCTGCAAAGCGGGACTCATTCGACATCGAGGCAAATGCATTCCGGAAGCTGAATGCAAACCGCACACGGATCTCGCTGCTGATTCCATTGTTGATCGTGCTGATGTTTCCCCACTGGGGTCGAATGCACTAAAACGAATTAAAAAACCTGTTGTTGTTGTCGAGGAATTGAATCCAGGTTATCCAGGGTATCCTGGTTATCCGGGAGGTTTTCCCGGCGGCTATCCTGGAAGTTATCCACCTGGTGGAGTTCCACTTCCTGGCGCAGGAAGCTCATTTTACAATTCTGCTGAATATTTGGCATTTTTGGCTTACTTAAATAGCGCCAATTCTAACGGAGGTGGTCTCGGTGGACTTGGACTCGGTCTTGGACTTGGCGGATTAGGAGGCTTTGGTGGCTTAGGTGGCTTTGGCGGATTGACTTCGGCTCAGTTGCTGGCATTCTTGAACTTCTTGAACAGCACCGGGACAAACACCGGCTTCAATTCCGGATTTGGGAATAATTTCGCCTGCAATGGCACTGATAATTGCAATGGCACGGCCAACGGGATCGGCAATTCAGTGAGTTTCTCTAACTTCCAAACGGGAACTCTAAACAATGGCGGATAAGTTGGGCCATCTTCAACAGAGCTTATTATCAATTCTTATTTATTATAATTAATTTATTTATTATTTATTAATTTTCGAAGTACTAATTTCTGAAAGCCGAAAATAAAACAAAAATACTGAGAAAGTATATTTTTCGTTCAATTCAATCAAATCTGCTTGCAAGAATGTCCCAAAGTAGGAGTTCGAATCGAAACAAAACCGAATAAATTGTGCTATGGTTGCGACGATGAAAATTGGTTTTCATGCTGATCGTCCAGCCTTGGAAAGTTCGTGAATTTCAGACGAAAATTCATAAATTTCTCAACCGACCGGTTAATTTGAATTTTTAATCATCAGTGAGTGTCCAACTTGACGAAATTCATTTCGAAGAAAGTGATTAAATTATCAATCAGTCGGAAGAATTATGATAATTGCATTTGTGTGCCAAAAACGCCACACCAAATTCACTGATTGATGTCAAATTGGCTCGTATAAAAGAACTGTTCGAAAGGCAAAGGTGTTTTTGTTAGTTTTGATATCTGTTGAGTGTAGTGACAGTGGACGGCGGTACGATTTTCAAGTGAATCGCGATGATTTTGTACAAATTGGCCGTTGTTTCAGCGGTTCTATGCGGATATTACGCTAAAGGTACTTTTACTTTCGAAGAGGAATATCGATCGGCAATCACATATCGAACACGTTTAGATTACTTTGAGGATCCTGCTGAGATCAAAGCCTCTCTGATAAAAGATCTAGTGACGGACGTCGACTACTACGATGCTCTGCATGCAGGTCACAGAGAAGCCTACGGTCGTCAATTACTGAATAATGTCACCGTAACCAACAACACCGCAGCTGCATTTTGGTACTACCAGTATCTGCTGCATCTGCAACGAAATCACAGTCAGTACCATCCACTGATCAACCCAGCGAGTAGCGTGTGCGTGGATCCGTACACCGAGGTGTACCTGGAATGCGGTAACCGATGCGTCTTGAGCTGCAGATACGCTCCAAATGCGCAAACCGGGACAGGTCATGTCAGTGCGGCCGCCAGTAGACACGACTGTGACAAGGCGGATACGGCCTGCATCGAGGGATGCTTCTGCAGAACCGGATTCGTTCGACACCAAGGCAAATGTATTCCAGCAACCGAATGTCCGATAAGAAAGTGTCACTATCGCGACGAAGTCTACGTATGTTTCCGCAATGTCCAATCCGTGTAAATATTAAAAAACCGATTCTCATCTTTCAGACATGCGGGCCAGCTGCTCCAATAACGTGCGATAATTATATACGAAGGGAGAACATAACGTTGGCAACTAGGTATGTTCCGTGTGTTTGGGGCTGCTTCTGTGCACAAGGATATCTGCGAAGCAACTACAATGGCAAATGTATCGCGGATACCGAATGCAAGACTGAAAGCACGATCGGCTTATCACCACAGACCCCGGGCTCATTCAAAGGGAAGCCCGGCTTTGGCACCAACTCAGAAGGTTCGTCGACACATTTTTCGAAATTTCCATTTTCTGGATCTTTCGGGTATCCAAAAGGTGGAATACCGTCAGATTCTCCAGAGCTTCCGCTTCCCGGAACCGGAAGCGGCTGGTGGAATTCGCAGACTTTCCTTGAATTTAACAATTATTTGAATGGAATTGGCATTAACACTGGTATCACTGCCGGCACAGGTCTCGGATATGGCACCACTATTACGTTTAACAACGTCACGAATAATTTCGTTTGCAACGGCGTTGGAAACTGCAATGGCACCAACAACGGTCTGGATAATGATCAAAGCTTCTCCAATTTCAACACTACCACTTTGAATAATAATGGATAGACGAAATGAAACGTTAAAAAGTATACGTTATTCTTATTTATTATTAATTTTTATATTATTTATTTATTTATTATCACTACATATTTAAGAATTCAATAAATTTCAACAAAACAATGAATTTTTCGTATTAAAATTGTAAATGAACCATCTAAGAATGAATATCATTTCAAACATCCCGCCGCTACGCTCTGTCTGTCAATCAGCGACAAGTCTTAACGTCTAATGTGGCAACACCAGCGTTCACCGCCTTGCACGAAATTTGACATCGTTGCGCCGTCCAATACATGAAATCGGCCATTTCTTCGTTGCTCCCAGTGGCATACACAGCGTAAGTAAATTTGATAAACCGAAATATCAAAAATATTGCTAATATTCTCGCATTTTTGTGAAAAAAGTTCGTGGATCAAACGAATAATCAACATCGCCAGATGAATCGCATGAAAAATCTGAAGAAAACGCGCAAAAATGCGATTAACAGAGATTCAACAAATCCGCCACGTGTTTTGCTGGTGTTTCATGCGATTGTGGTTTGAGTGAATGTTCGCGAGCGGACAATTTCTATTGGTTTTCCTCGAAAAATATCCATTTAGATGTGCCTGATATTGTTTCTCTATTTGGATTCTTTCGATTTCACAAATTTTTTCCACGATCCGCATATTTCCCTCTCGAAGTGTTCCGACAATCGGTCGCACGCCGAAACCTAACCTCAAAAATAACTAAGCAATTCTTTTCGTTCAATTCCAGGTTTTTATACTCGTAACTCAGTTGTAAACAAAAACACTACAATGTCGGGAGGTTTAGACATTCTTGCCCTCAAAGAGGAGGATGTTACCAAAATGTTGGCCGCAACCAGCCATTTGGGTTCCGAAAAGGTCAACTTCCAAATGGAACAATATGTATTCAAGCGTCGCCCAGATGGTGTTCACATCATCAACTTGGGACGTACATGGGAAAAGTTGTTGTTGGCTGCTCGTGCCATCGCCGCCATTGAGCACCCACAAGATGTAAGTATCCGCCTTGTTGCGATTCAATCAGAATCACAAACAACAGCGAATTTTCATGATGACATTATCTATTCATCTTTCGGGACTGATATTCAATGATGCTAACAACCATTCTGATTTGATCATTCGCTCAATGAATGTCGTCCTGCTTGATCGATAATTCGAGAATAGTAGCTAATCGATTCGATTTCAATTGCAGATTTTCGTCATCTCATCCCGTCCATACGGACAACGGGCTGTGCTCAAGTTCGCCAACTACACCAACGCCACACCAATCGCTGGCCGTTTCACTCCCGGTGCCTTCACCAATCAGATCCAAAAGGCTTTCCGTGAACCGCGTTTGTTGGTTGTCACCGATCCAATCACCGATCATCAACCAATCATTGAAGCTTCATACGTCAACATCCCAGTCATTGCTTTCTGCAACACAGACAGTCCATTGAAGTACATCGACATTGCAATTCCATGCAACACCAAGTCGACCCACTCAATTGGTTTGATGTGGTGGTTGTTGGCCCGTGAAGTTTTGCGTCTTCGTGGTGCCATCTCCCGTAAGGAAGACTGGAACGTCGTTGTTGACTTGTTCTTCTACCGCGACCCAGAGGAGACAGAGAAGGAGGAAGCTGCAGCCAAGGAATTGATTCCAGTCCAAAAATTGGAAGAAGTTCACACAGCTGAACCAGTCGATGATCAAGCCAGCTGGGCTGAGGAAACCAAAATTCCGGTTGTTGCTCAACCAGAGGACTGGAATGAAGATGACACTGCTGCAGCTCCACCAAAAGTCCCATCATGGGGTGGCGGCGGTGGCTTCTAAGCCCATCATTCGTTTTTACATAAATGCATTTATGTAACTCAATAAATGTATGAAAAGACAATGAACAGTCTATGAATGAATGAATTTGTTTGTTTCGCATTGTCCCCACTGAATATTTTCAAAACATGACAGACGGTCTGTTTTGTTAACAAAAAAAAAACAACATGAAAACGCATCACTCTCCTTAACAGCATCATGGAACGCACATAACAGGGTGCGTCCATTGCAGAGTTCAACATGCACGCTTGGCTGCATACAGTGTATCTTGGAAAATTGTACGCAGCCAACGTCATCTACGCAAATCACACAACAACAAATCTTCAAAACAGATTCACATCAACCGTTTTCTGTTACTTCAAAATTCACGAATATTTCTGGTTGGGCGTGCTGTACGGATGATCCGAGTGTTTTTAAAGTGCACAAACCCCATCGAATTTGTTCTTTTTAATTTGTTAATTAATAACAAGTCATTGTTCGACTTTTAATCTCATTTTTTCGCCAAAAATCAATCTCTGATTTCGGTTGCATTTCGAACAATGGATGCCAATTTGAACAATGAAAGCTGTGGTGATTATAATTGGGACGAAATTAGCGTTGGTAATTTCCGAGCGGAAGATTCCGGATTGTTTTTCGGTATTGCATTTTTGTATTATCTAGCTTGTTAGGGATTAAGAAAGCTATTTACGCGATAAGCTACCTTTGCTTCGACTCAGAGAAACGACGATTGACATAACCTTCATTTACTGTTGTCTTTCCAGTGAGATCTCATCCAGAGCACGAACGACTATCCGGTAATCCCCAGCAAGGCCAAGAAAACCAGCCAAATGGGAATACTCATGGGTTGGAATCGAATCCAGCTAGACAAGAAGGCCAAGAAGCCTCAGCTGTAACAAATGTGCAGAGTTCAACTGCAGCAAGCAACCAACAAAGGAAACCGCTGGCTCAAAGTCAGCCGGCTAATGTCAAAGATTTCAATGTGGTTCGCTACAACAAAATCTATGAGGAAAAGAAGAAACTTCGCATGGCCCAGGATGAGGAACGTGAACGTAAACAACG
>JANSTV010075937.1:0-62893 GCA_027564135.1 Lestremia cinerea | reverse complement strand
CAACCACCAGTAACGAAGGCACCTACCACGACTCCTAGACCAATCACGACTCCAGCACCCAATTGCTATCCAGGAAGTCGCGATCCAAGATGCCCTCAACCGCCAGTAACGAGGGCACCTACCACAACTCCAAGACCAATTACGACTCCAGCACCCAACTGCTATCCAGGAAGTCGCGATCCAAGATGCCCTCAACCACCAGTAACGAAGGCACCTACCACGACTCCTAGACCAATCACGACTCCAGCACCCAATTGCTATCCAGGAAGCCTAGATCCACGTTGTCCATCTCCGTTAACTAACCCTCCTCTGATCTGCGGTCCAGGGTCGTTGGATCCACGATGCCCCAATCCAACACCAACAGCAACGCCACCAACATATTTACCTCCTTTCGAGACGACGAGATCTACCACTTCGCAACCGCGAACAACATCCAATCCACTGTGTTTCCCGGGAAGCAACTTGCCCGGATGTGGAAACACTGGCACCACCCCATCATATTGTTTCCCAGGTAGCCGAGATCCTCGGTGTCCAGCACCTCCAACCTCAGCCACACGGGAGCCACCAACTTATCTCCCTCCATATCCCGACTCAAAAACAAATCAACGACAGAGTCGAAGTTCTTTCGAGGAAATCAACAATTTGGCGCTACCTTTCTTGACAGACGAGAAAATTAATGCGATCTCCAACATCGTCGACAACGGTCGTTTCAAGAGAGATCTATCTCATGTCGATCACAGTCGAGAGCTGATCACGTTCTCATTGTCAGTCAAAGGACTTAAAGTTAATGACATTTAAGAATTAGTTAGGATTTTCTATTCACCACGAATTGGCAGTGTCTGCTATTCAAATTTGATCGCTCGATTAAATGAATTATTTTTTTTTAAATTCCTTTCGTTTGACTTTTTCCCACTGTTGTTGAGTGAAGCCACACCTGAAGTGTGTGGCAGCTATTGACGCAAATGAAATTCTGGGAAAATTCATGAGCTCAAGCACGTGAAGCACATGAAATTGAATTACAGACAATATTTAGTCGGGCCGTGACTGCTGGCGAAGTCAGTCTGATATTATGAAGTGCTTCATGTCTACGAACTATATTTTGCTGTTGCTGTTGGTAAGTATGCAGTAAAATAGTGGAAGTTTCCAAAATCGAATGGTGAAATATCGAGAGGCTCGTTAAAAAACCACGCCAAACGCAGTATGAATAACAGACTGCGGCAAGATTTTTCCAATACGAAAGAATCAAATCAGAGAAATTAATTACGGAATATTGAAGAATTAAAAAATCTCGAGCTTTCAGTTTTGTTTATTTCGATTTGCAACTGTCGCTTACCTGTTTGACTGCACCGGCCAGCAAACCACAATATTACAGATCGAATGACGTAATTCATCTTTTTTAATTTATCCCCGTAAGGGTTCATGCGGTTGTGTAACCGTGCAACCAGCTGTCCCTGGTGCTGTTGATGACCCACACACCTTCACGTGAGTCTCTCAATGCTTCAACGCTTAGAATAAAAAATAAAAAAAAATAAAAAAAATTAAAAATATGAAAAACAAAAAAAAGGTGTGCTCAGCGTAACTCTAGCTTTATTTGAATTCATTGAATGATCGATTAATCATTTGGATTCGTTTCAACTACTTCTACTAAAGAGATAATCTAAATCTTGTAGGGTTTATGAGCAAAATATAATATACGGGACAGCAGCTGGGTATGATTCATGGGATGCGTTTTGTGGTGACGCAAATTGTGAAAGTATTTCACCAAAAATACCGCCCTTTGTGCGGGATGCCATAATGACATTGCGACTGAGTACTTGTCGAACTAGTGAAAATGGATACTGTTTGGCATCGATTGGCTTATTTCGAGTTGGAAATGTGAAAGATACAGACGTAAACTGGTATAAAAATGTCGTGGATGGTGTAGCGAGTTTTTCGTCCTTGAGCGCCAACCAAATTGGCGACGCAATACTCAAGTATCTACGAGAACAACCGGAATTAATCCCTGATGATATGGTCGAGGCGCTTAGTAAATTGATTTTAAACAAGAACAACGACGCGGAGTACTCCAATGTCGGTCACCGTCACGAGATCAGAGCGATTATTCACCAGCTGCCTAGAACCAATTTCTTCTTGGTGAAAGAATTGATGAAAATGTGCCGGGATATCGTTGATCTGCATCACGATAAAGTCAGTGCATTAACAAAAGTGGCAGTAACGGTATCTCCAAAGATTATAAAGCTCCCGATGGAAAGGATTATGGATTACATACATTTCATGGAACATTTTATTCAACATTATGATGCGTATTTCGAGAGCCCTTGGTTCTATGACAGATTCTTCGTAAACGCCCTTGATAGGTTGAGTGCTGCAGCAAAAATGCATGAAAATTTATTCGACAATCAGGTCGATTCTCAAGCTGTTACCATTTTCATGAGAGAGTCTCTCAGATGGGACTATGATGATTATGGAAGACAAAATGGATTGGTCGTAGGGGAGGGTATCCTTCGGAAAATTGGGGCAATGATTGGAAATGATCATCCATTGTTACGACGCGATCAAGTGATAAGAGTTTTCAAGCATTTCGAAGCGTTCCGTAAGTTTTTCGAATTCGTAGTGTTTGTCTGACGGTATTCATTGTTACTCGCTTCTCATCGCAGCTTTACTACCACCAGTCCCACCACGACCTACTGCAGAAAATCATTCTTTACTTTTCCCAAAGATGCAACCCGATGCCATCAAATACGCCACTGCCATCGTCAATGACTCAGACTATCATGCGAGCAAAATCCTGGATCAACTCATGAAATTCCTGCACCATTACATTTTACTGTTGTTTAGCGCTCAAAAAAATCATTTCGAACGATTGATTCAGGTCTTTGCACAAGCAATCATATGCGAAATGGCCAAATATATATTTTGTTATGAAGGAGCTGAGCTCGCTGCGGCCAAAGGTTTCGTGCAAGTATTGGTTGTGGAATATTCTCGGATATTTGAAAAAGATGACATGAGTATTGAAAGTAAAAGGCAATTGAGGAAGAAGAGCACTATGGACTTCTTCCAAGAAACTACTGCTGAATTGCATGAAGCATTTTCGGTCAAAAACCCTGAAGACGACGGGTTCCTTGATTATGACGTAGCAGCGAATGAGGTTGAATTTAAACGATTTGATGACGCCATGGACATGGGAAATCAGGACTATTACTCCAAAGTTGATAGACACCTTTACTTTGGCTTCATTTTGCGGAAATTCAAGACTATGGAGACACCATTCCTGTCATTGGAGATGTTCCACTTTATCTTCAATCTCAGCTTGAACCGTGAGTTCTCCATAAATTTCTTCCTCGCAACTTTTTGAAAGTGATGTCTTCTTTTACAATCGCCATTCTCCTCTTGACAGACACAATGGAACAAAATGCCGTGGATACCGTTAGAGATATTTTCAATCGCTTTTCAGATTTTGATAAGAGCGTGATTAAAGTGCTTGCGAATTTCTGCAGAAATTTTCGTCCAAACATCGATGGACATTACAGACTAGTCGCATTCCTCGCTAACAAGCTTGGTGAAGCGATGAATTCAATCGATGGTCATCCACGGGCCGATGGCAATGTAACCGCAAAGTTCTTGGAATTTTTTGCACTTCACTATGAAGAAATACTTGCTCAGAAGGGGCCAGAAACTCCCTGTGCGTTGACTAGGGGGAAAAAAACAGCAAGGAAAAGCTTGAGAGGAAGACCGCGATCCATGACAAGTCTCGGGCAAGGTTTGACGTAACAGACGTCAGTGGCAGATAACCCTTGAATCTTCTTCTCCGCCATGATTTCCTATTGATTTTTTCAATAAAATCCAAATCTATAAAATGTTTGAAAACAAATTGAATTTTGATTTGAGACGATTCCTTTGAAATGAGGTTGTGATGAGTCCCACAGTTTTTGCGAAATTGCGATAGATTCATCTGAATTGTTCGAGTGAAAGAGAGCGACCGAACGGTCAGCTCGAAAATGTACCGAAGTGACGCTGTCTGCATTTCGATCGCCTTCTGTCACATCATGTTCGGCATTAGGGCCTCAGTCGTTCAGAGTATCTTTGCGAAAGCACGGCGAAACAGAAATGGCGAGTAACTGAAGGACTGAATTTCGTGAGAAAATGTCAATTGTTTAGTTTGTGTTTTGGTTTTTGGTTGCTGTGATTTCGAATCACATTCTAAGAAGCGCCAATAAGACGATCATATAGACGGGCAAAATGGCTAACAGAAAAAAACTTACTGATTGCAATGAAAATTGCTATCCAAATGAAATTGCTTTGGGGTCGTGTGTTCTGAACACGTGGTTTTTCAGTCCATTCTGCGTCAAAATGCCACAGAGGTAATTGTCAAACTTTCATTAAGTTGAGGCAATTACGTATTCATCTCTTCACTTTTTGCAGATCTTCACGGTTGCTGATGTGTGAATACTGTTTGAATTACACGATGATCGCAAAGGAGATTCTATACCATCGTTCGAAATGTACCACTCGATATCCACCAGGTCAACAAATATACCACTGTCCCGACGCCGAAATAGCCGTATACGAAATCGATGGTGAAAAGCAAAAACAGTATTGTCAAAACTTGTGCTTATTGGGCAGATGTTTTCTGCTAGAAAAGTTCTTGGTCTGGGAAGTGCAGACCTTTTTGTTTTATGTGCTCGTGAAAAACGAGCCGAAGGGCGCGCAACTACTTGGTTTTTTCTCGAAAGAAAGCGAACCACTTTGCAATCGTAATTTGTCTTGTCTAGTTGTTCTGCCGGCGTACCAGAAGAGGGGATACGGACGATTCCTAATTGAATTTAGCTATTTGCTGAGTCGTGTCGAAGGTAAATCGGGCCAGCCGGAAAGGCCACTGTCCGCATTGGGTGAAAAGACATATAAGACCGTCTGGAAAGACAAAATTCTTGAATATTTCTACGTCCATCGGTCGAATTTACCAATAAAAATTGACTCAATTCCCAGCGAAACTGGGATCGCTATATCGGACGTCATATCGACTTTGAAAATATTGAAATTTTTACCCGAGCACAAGTCTCGATACCCCAACGATGCAACGAATGGCCTCACCGTCGATAAAGCAATGGTTGAAAGTCATCACACACAAATGAAGAACAAGACAACCGGCATTCAACTTCGGAGCGATTCATTGACTTGGCAACCGACACCAACGAAATTTCTGAGTGAACGAGAATCAAGGCTGAACTCTCAGCTCGAGATAGATATGGTTTCGGAGGGTATGAGGCCAATAGATCTCAACGAACGAAGAGTTCTGAGATCATCTTCTAAAAGCCAAGCTCCAGGTGACTGCTAGCCGGAAATACCAATTTGGTCTTCTCATATGCTCCTGGCAGTGGAAAACGAAAAGGAATCATAAGTTCAAATGTCAAAAAACGATGATTTTTTTTAACTTCATTACTTTTATTTATTCGAATTTATTTATTAATCTTTGTTACGAAAAGTTGATGTGATTCGTATTATTTTTATTTATTTTTATTCTAATCGATACTCAAATAAAGTCAAGAAATGAGTTCGAAATATTCAGAATTTCAATATCACCAACATCTGCTCTGGAACGTAAAAGACCGGAAACATCAGTCGGTCGAATTCCAAATTGACTCAATGGAAGCTAAGCATAGTTTCGACAAAACAGACAATCGTTTCAAGATCATTATTCTGTTTCTAAAAAATGAACGGGGAATTTACGAAGAGTTTAACCGAAGTGTTCCACATTTCAATTTTTTCCGCGAAATCACATGAAAAAGGCGATTCAGACACAGACAAATTGCTCATTTTGATGTGGAAACAGAACGTATCGGTACCCGGCCATGAACAGTCTAGTTGTTTCTTGTGTCGTCGTTGTTTTATTCGTTTTGGTGGTGAGTTGGCTCAGGAGAAAAATAAATTAATTGCGCATTACTCGTTCATTTAGCAGAGAACATCATGACTCTATGATCGTCTCGATTCTAATTCAATTTTTGTTCCAACTTTGTGATTGTTTTGCTTTGTTTTCCACAGTAATTTATTTATTTTGAGTTTCAGCATTTCGCAAAATGCAGTCGACGATCAGAGTTTGCAGCTCAATTATCCTCAGCAGCACGGAAAACGATCGACTCGTAAGCATTCACAGGAAAATTTACAAAATTGTTTTCTTTAAGCGCTGGAGATGCCCCAAAAAAAACTCGTGAAAAAACTTGAAAACATCTCCGCCGATCTTATTTTTAGTTTCTATTCGATCTGTTCAAACAAAAGTTTCTCGTTGAACACTGTCGCCGATCAATGTCTCCGATTTCTTCTGATCATAAATTCCAAACAATTCATTTAGGAAGTTTCATCACTTGGTCCATGGGAAAGAGCAAGATGCCCCGAAACAACTTGTAACGTCTTTGGTTGACGACTGTGAAATGCATCAGTGCTTAGAACTGACACCGCCGATAGTGCCATTCCTCGCTGAGTGCTTAAAAACGTTGGAACGCAATGAATGTCTAATTTTGGAAGTGAGTTCTTGTCTGGGGATTGAGGGGCTGTTCCGCAAGGACAATATGAAAGAAAGAGACATGGGCTGGTACCATGGACTGATGGCTGGAGAAGCTAAAGCAGAAGGGATCCCCGCCGTCAAGATTGGAGCCGCCGTCAGATATTACCTCCGAGCTTTGCCCGATCCACTGCTTACATTCATGCATGGAAAAACTCTTATCGGCATCACAGATGATTACAAATTAAAAAGAAAATTGAAAGACCTACCGCCAGCTCACTACAACACACTTCATGCAATTGTCCGAATCTGTTGGATAATGCAAGAGTCAAGATACACCAATACCAATTTAATGAACGCAAACAATCTATCGGTCATTTTCTCACCGAATATTTACCGATTGAAGAGGTCATCTTTGGAAAATGAAAGGAAAACGATGCTTGCAGCAAGCGGCCTATTTGCGCAGCTCATCAAAGGCTATCCCTTCTTCTTTGGAAAAGACTCACACAAGCGATTCTTCGAGCAAACTGCTCACCATTTGATGGTCCCCTCATACATGTATTTGAGTGATTTATTCACCGGTGAGCTGGGAACGCATGAGCTGAATGCCCTTAGGGACTTCCTGAGAGGCTCGGAGGATATTGAATTCGACCAGTATCGCTGGCAGATGTCTCATGTGTTGGCGCAAGGACTATTTAGAAAACTGGAAATCATCGCTCAGCAAGGTGATTCGTTTATTGAGTTCAATCAGGCGATTATGATTCTTACCGCAATGGAAAGGAGTGAGTTGAGCTTCTCAAGAGCTGTTTCATACCAGAATCCATCGACCACTGAAAGTGAACCGTTTTTTCAGACATGGAGCCGATGTACGGAGACGAGCCCCCCGCACCTGACTACTATCCAAGCTCCATGGATGACAAGGATGGTGGGCTGAGGAGCAAAAAAGAGGACCATTCCGAGTATATGCAGACGACGGATTTGGAACGGATCGTTTACGAAATTCCACCGTTGCCATATGTGCCGGAAAATGAAATTCGTTCTGCTCGTCATTGCGTCGCGCAACTGAGCGAATCAGCATATGACATACTGAAGGCACTGATGAAGATGACTTATGAATACATGAGATATGCCCCGCAGCACTACCTCTTGTTATCGGCAAGGTACGGGAAGACAGTTATTTGCGCCATCGCCCCAGACGTCTTCTGCTTGACCAGAGCGGAAGAGAACTATGCGAGAGACTTCTTTCGAGTGTTGATTGGCGGTTATAAGGACATCTTTGACAGAGAATACGCTGAAATCAGGGCTCAGAAATCGAGTTTACGCAGGAGACATGCTAGTAGAACAGCATCCACAGGTTCTCGCTATGGAGTTCAAACTTATGGCGGTCAGTGATTGCCCCAAGTGACATGAGGTGGTCTTCAGTAACCCCGTGGTGCCTTCGCGACGATCATTTGATTCTGGAATAATTACATGTGAATTCATTTTGGTGAAATTATATCAATTGCTTATGAATGTACTGCCTTCGCTTCTTCATTCTGTTATCACGCTATAAATGTCGATCATGCTTACAACAGATATTCGTTCTTTCAACAGCAAACATATTCGCACACGTTATGATGGAAAAACAATTCATCGGATTTATGATAATGAGTTTCTCTTTACGTTTCTTTGAATCACCCATGGCGGATACGATAATAAGCCATTTGTTCAAACAAAACAAAGCGCTATTGCGAGTAATCGGCGCACATTTTTTTTCTATTTGATGAATATTTGTTCCGAACGGTTTTTGTGCGGAGTGTCAGATAGTGTTATTGCTGTCGATTGAATACGGCTCTACGCCACGACATCACAGTTGCAGCATTACGGCTCTACCCAACCATATGAAGTGGTTTGAGCTTACCTCTGAAAGTACGGGGAATGCACGGTAAAATGCAGATACCCCGTTGTTTTGCCTTTCAGTATTCCCTATGGCACTCAATTAGAGAAAAGTCTAACGATAGGCAACCAGCATCACTTCTTTCAAAATAATAAAAGAATTTTTTTTTTTTTGCAAAGTACGTTTATTCATAATCATCATAATCAATCATAATCGCGATATCAATAATAGTCTAAAGTCTAATCAGACATCTCATCTAAATAAAATGTACAATGGATCATGAAGTATTTATGAGTGACGTCAACAAATGCCAACCCATTGCGAGGCGCATGCAATAACTGGCAATGAGGATGATATTTGAGAAAGGATTTTAAATACATTTGACACTAAATATTACTTAAATTGAGCCCAAAAACTTTCGCTTGAATTCACATTCCATCACTTTTGTTAGTCATTCAATTGTACGTATTTTTGCAATTCATTTTCAGTGGATTGACATCGAATCAATTTTCAAGCGTTTTATTTTTCATCAATCTGAATTCGATCACAAATTTTTCTGATAAATCTGCTACAATCCTATCAATTCAGCAGAGTTGACAAAAATTTTGAATTTTTATTCGCTTCATTTTTTTTAATAAATGAGCATTAGTTTTTGATCGATTTTCTTCGTTATTTAAAATTAAATTAAAAGTTTTAATTTTCTTTTCTAATATAAATTGTATGAATTGTATAAACTGTCAAATTCTAACAGAGAAAATAATGATGAACAGTTCAAAACGATACAAAACAAAAACTATGATTGAAACGGAATCTAAAAAAAAAATTGAAAAAAAGCTTAAAATTTGAAATTAAAAATCTCAAATTGGGAAAAAACAAACATAAATTTATAGTTAAAATTTAAAAATTATGATTAAAAATTGAAAACGATATTATTGAACTCTTTCAATAAAAATTCACTAGAAACTGCTTGACGATTGATTCAAGACAAAACCTTGGGCGATTCAATATTTTTAAATCCATGCGTGTCATCGACCGAGAGTCGACCAATGCCATCCATAATTTTGTTTCTATCGAAGAGTTCAATACTAGGAGTCTCGTACTTCGGACATTTCTTTCTTAGCTTTCATTCGAAAAGAATCGAATGTAAATCATAATTCGAATCGTTTCAGTTTGTGCGTCTGCGAAGAAAATTGTTTTTTGTTCAACCAAAAATCGTGACTCGAAGTCACATCGCTTTTGTTTTTCGGCTCGCACAAAATGAAACGATCCAACGTCAAATGGAAATTCGTTGAAAATCAAAAACAATCGTGTGAAGGACAGTTTTTACTCCCTTGAATCGTTGAGGCCGCTTAAAGATGTTTTGAAGTGGAACTTACGCATTGAAGGTAGCTTATTGCTGTGGCTGTCCGTACCCGGCGTATGCGTAGGGGCCCTGGGTGGGTGGAACGGGTGGCGGACGATAGCCTTGATAGCCTTGTGCAGGCGGGTATTGCCCATAGGCCCCGGGTTGATGATATCCGTGCGGTGGAGCGACGTAGTTACCCGGAGGACCGGGATATGGCTGGGGCCCCTGTTGATATCCTGTCACTGGCGGCTGCTGATACGGCCCGATGGCTGGTGGTGCGGGCGATGATGAGGAACTTGTCAAAGGTGGTTGTTGCTGCTGCTGCTGTGGCTGTTGCTGTTGCTGCTGCTGTTGCTGCTGTTGCTGCTGCTGTTGCTGCTGTTGTGCCTGTGGCTGTGGTGGCTGCTGACCAGCCGGTGGCTGTGCAGTTTGAGGAATGGGTGGCTGATAATTCGTGGGCGTATGCGCTCCTGAACGAAAGATTTGCTTTAATTTTGAACCAGAATCACGGCAGACTGAACCAATTACCTGTCACTGGTGGCGGTGCTTGTCCTTGATATGCTGCAGGTTGGCTGTTTGGAGCCGAAATGTTTGGATGTGGTTGCTGCTGCGGTGGCTGAGCTGGGGGTGGTTGAGGGCCTTGGGTCGGATTTGAGTTGTTCGGTGATGTGGCTTGGCTTGGACTTGGCTGATTGTTGTAGGTGGCTGCGCTGGCCGGTGGAACGTTGCCTGCTTGATGTGGTGGCGGTGCAGCTATCGGCTGACCTTGCTGAGATGTCGGCGGATACGGCTGGTATTGCTGATGCTGCGGTGGCGGGGGATAATTTGGGCCATAACCTACGGGGCTTGGACTCGGACTACCGTAGCCGTAGTTCATTGGTGGTGGTGGAGCATTCTGTCCATATTGACCTTGCGGTGGGCCATACATAGACTGAGGGTTGGGTGGCGGCGGATAGCCGTGTCCGTGATGGTACACCTGAGGACCACCTGCCGCATTTGGATAGCCCCCAGCGTATGGCGGCATCGAGCCTGGATAACTCCCTGGAGGGTATCCCTGGTTCTGTGGAGGATAACCGGGATAATGGCCGTGTTGCTGTGGTTGCTGATAACCGCGGTATGGTTGTTGCGGCTGCTGTGGCTGTGGTCCATTCGGTGCCGGCGATGGCTGCTGTTGAGGGGATGGTGGTGGCTATGGAAATAAGATCGTTGTTGATTTGAGATTGGTTCCTTGTGATTTCGCTGTTGCACTAGATTTACCTGTTGCGGTTGAGGAGTCGGGGGTTGCTGTGGTTGCTGGGGCTGTTGCGATTGTTGCTGTTGAGGGGGTTGCGCTTGTGACGGCTGTTGCAAGGGTTGCGAGGTTGGAACTGGATGCGCCTGTGACTGAGCTGGCGGCGGCTGTTGGCCTGGCCCTTGAGGTGGCCCCCGATATCCCGGTTGATTGGCGACTGACACATGAGGAGCCGGATGCGGACCAGAATGTGGTGGACCTTGTGACGTTGGTGGGATCGGTGGCTGCTGGTGTTGAGAGTTTGGCGGCATATGCGCCGATGGCTGTTGCGACTGTGGTGGTGGCTGAGGTGGCTGTGGGCCCTGTTATGAATAGGAGAAGGGATTAGTCGTATTTGCGGTTTATGAAAAAGTCGTTCCGATTTGAATTAGAGAATGAAACTTACGTTTGGGGGCTGTGCTTGGGATTGCGGTGGTTGTGGCTGTGGTTGTGTTTGAGTTGGAGCCGGTGCCGAAGTTTGAGGGGGCTGCGATTGAGTATGGGGCGGACCGGGTGGTTGTGTAGTTGGTGGCTGAGGTTGCTGCGCGGGCACTGGCTGTGCCGGCGGCTGTTGTTGTGGTTGCTGTTGGGGTCCGGCTGGATGATGTTGCGTCGGCATTTGCGGTGGCTGTTGATGATTGTACGCTCCGACCGGTGGCTGATTATGTGGCGGACCACCATCTGGCATGCCGGCATGGTGAGGGGGCATTTGTCCACCAGGAGGACCACCATGCATACCGGGCGGCATTTGCGGACCGACAGCCGATTGCAATATGTGCGGTGGCGGCAAAATTTGCGAAATATTCTGTGTTGAATCGGCCAATTGGGCCAAATACACCAGATTTCGGTGCAACGCTTGATGGTACGTCATGCACTCGTTCACCTTGCCCATATTCTGGAAATCCTGAATGGTTTGAATCAAACCGCAGTTCTCATCAAGAATTTTCTGAATGTGAGCCGGACTTGGTGGCGGTTGGGCCATCGGACCGCCGCGATTTTGTGGCGGGCCACGATGTTGTTGTTGTTGCTGCTGCTGCGGTATGGGTCCTTGATGCGGCGGCGGTGGTTGTTGTTGTTGTTGTTGCTGCTGCTGCTGCTGCTGCTGCTGATGCTGCTGATGCTGTTGTTGTTGTTGTTGCTGCTGCTGACTGTAAGCCACCGACATTTTTGTTTTTGTGTTCTTTTTCTCAAGAGAAAGCATGCACAACACCGAAAATCACTTCAAACCACTTGCACAATCGGAATTTCACAACGTCGCAATCGTTACAATGTTCGATAGCACTTTTGGAGCCTCACTCAACGATTAGTTTTGCGAAAAATGGCGTACAACAATTTCAGACCATTCTCCGAATAAGGTTGTTTGTTCAAAAATTGCAGTGCCGTATACACTGGTGTCTCACAAGAAAGGAATATCGATGGGACTGAAGTTGGTTTGGTTGGTGCGTCTGCAATATGGCGGCTGGCGGTGTCAGCGTTGCGTGCGTTTTATGCGGGAATGGTTTGTAACCGAAAAAGCAACAATGAATTTTGAAAATTTCGATTCAGTTTGTTTTTTCAAATTCAGGCCTCCGGTTGAATGCGGTTTGTTTTATGCAGATTGGGTCGAAATATCGTTGGAAATCATTAATTCTTTGAAAAATCCTAAAATGAATTATCAAAATTATGGCCTCGATAATGCAGCATTTCATACGCCATGCCTACATCATCGACGCCGAAAAGTCATAGAATGTCAGCAAATTGTTAGGCTCATTAGTGTCAAGTGAGACGTGAGGAAAACAAGAGTCGGTGGATAAAATCACATAATTTACAGACGCTCATCCCACAGTTCGAAGTCGAAATGGTCGATGACACATTGAAGGAAGAGTTCGAGGCACTCTCTGTTGAAGATGCCTTGGCCGTTCGCCAGAAGAAGGAGCGAAAAGATTTGCAGTCTAAAATCCAGGCTCTGAAGAAAACAGCGGCCGGTGACAAGAAGCGAAAAAAGGAGATTTTGGAAGAAATCGTTCGACTAGAAGCAGATCTGGATCGTCGTCATGACGAAGAAGTGGAAGCTCTGAAAACGAAAGCAACCACTCCCGCTAAGGATGCGGTCAAAGAGCATGTAAGCGACGATGAACCGGAATCAAATACGCGAGTTTCAAAAGCACAAAAACGTCGCGATAAAAAAGCCAAAGAGGACCGCGAGCGAGAAGCTGAGATAGCTGCACAGGAGGAACTCAACAAAACTGGACCACGAATGATGGAGTCGCAGGCGATCAAGCAACTCTTGAAAAAACGTCAACTGATTTTGCATCCCATTTCCTCGGACGGTGATTGTCTTTACAACGCTCTGCGAAATCAGCTTACGATCACCGGGCGAACAACGGTGGATGTTGCAACAATGCGAGGCCGCACTGCCGACTACATTTTGGAGAATAAAGACTCGCTGGTCTTTTACATGACCAACCCGGCGACTGGTGATTGCCTGAACGATGAAGAGTTCGACAAGTATTGTGCGAGTGTACGGAACACTTCGGCCTGGGGCGGCCAAGTCGAAATCAGCGCTCTCTCTCAGGTTCTGAAGGCTCCGATTGAAGTCTTACAGGCCACTGGACCACCTACCATTCAAGGAGAAACGGAATTCGGCGGGCCGAATCTGATCATCACCTACCATCGACACATGTACAGTTTGGGCGAGCATTACAACGGCACCCGTCCTCTTGCCTCAGTCAACGACGATGAAGACAATGAATGATTATCCATCATTTCCTCCGACGAATGCAATTTTGCGTCCAATTATTTCTCTTGAATTTTTGTTCTGTTTCCTCGTAAAAGTACGATGCGTTTGAAATAAATTTGTTTTGACCTAAAAACGAGACTTTCTTTTTCTTGACTTCCGCCATCCTCAACGAGAAGACGATTAAAAAAACACATTTGAAATTTCAGTGATGATTTTATTGGTTTTCCGTCGAAACAATACTGAGTCGCATGTTTGTCAACCTTGAAGGCGTGTAACGACTTAAAAATTCAAGTACAAAACACATCATTTTGAGACAACAGCAAAAATTTAGTTTTATTTTTTTTTTTGTTCGAATTCAATCGAAAATTGCCAAAAAGAAGATCATGAAAAACAAATTAAAAAGATTTCCCCTTAAAACTGTAAGAATTCCTGTTCGACATATCACATAGCGTACGAGCATAACATTTAGCTGCAGCAAGTGGCAGGCGTTGGGTCCAAGCCCGAACGCTTGGTGATGCTCAAACGGGTGAACTCCTCAGCGGTCGTCGGATGGATGCCGACGGTGTTCAACAGGATGTTGATGGTCAAACCGGATTTGACAGCAGCAGCAAAGCCCTGAATGACTTCGCCGGCGACTGGGCCGATGTAATGCAAGCCAACGACCTTTTGGTCACCACTGCGGAATGCAACCGCCTTCAAGTAGCAATAACGAACGCTCTTCTGCGGCACGAAGAACTCTGTGGGCTTGTAGTAGGCATGATAAACCTCGACATTGTCTTCACCGAACTTAGCAATGGCATCTTCCTCGCTCAGGCCAACGCAAGCATATTCAGTTGGGGAGAAAACGGTTGTCGCAACATCAGCGTAGTCCATCTTTTGTTCGGAACCGCCATACAAACGGCGAGCCAACAAACGACCAGCGTGAATGGCAACCGCTGCAAAATAAAATGCAATTTGTTAGAAATGGGCGATTGATTTCGGGGGCGGTGTGTCTTACGTGTGAGTTCTGGGCGTCCTTCAATGACATCACCGACAGCAAAGATGTTGTCAACGTTGGTGCGTTCGAGATCGTCAACAGCGATTTTGTCACTTCTTGGAGCGCGATTAACACCAGCTGATTGTAGTTGCAGATCGTCGGTCAGAGCCTTGCGGCCGATGGCGAACAAAACGGTATCGTAAACGTCGGAGCCTTCAGTGCCGTTGTTGAACACATGCTTGACGAGATAGCGTCCATCTTCGGTTTGTTCAACGGCGGTGGGCTTGCACTCGTGCAAGAATTTAACACCCTTTTCAGCTGAAGCGCCGGTGACAAGCTCAGCCATTTGTTGGTCGAAGCCTCGCAGAACGATCGAACGGACCATCACGGTGGCATCGTAGCCGAAGCCATTCAGGAAACCGGCACATTCGAGACCGATGTCTGTCAGGGAAGAAAGGAGTTAGCAAAACTACCGTTTTCGGAATCAGCAGAGAGGTTGACTTACATCCAGCACCGACCACCAATGTCTTGCCAGGTTCCCGTTTCAGAGAGAAAATATCATCGCTGGTGATGCCATACTCCAAGGCGCCGGGAATGTCTGGATAGCGTGGACGACCGCCAACGGCGACCACAACATGCTTCGTGTTCAAGACCTTCTCTGTTTTGTTCTTCAAAACTGCAACAACTGTGTGTGCGTCTTTGAAATAGCCCAAGCCGTTGATGTACTCGACTTTCCTGCAATGAAATTTAATCCCTCATCAATCATTGACTCATCCACAAAACTCACAAATGAAACTTACTTATCTCTCAAATCGACGCGGGTGACCCAATTAACGGATTTCACGTGATTGTTAACGACTTCAGTTAATGAGCTCCAATCGATTTTTGCTTTTTCGCCTTCGACTTTCCATCCGTAGGCAGCAGCTTCGTGAATCGATTCACCCAAAAGGGCGGCTTGGTGCATCAACTTCTTCGGGATGCAACCAACGTTAACGCAGGTACCGCCCAAACCCCATTTCGTTCCTTGTGGGGATGGAGTGACGTAGTCCAACACGGCTACTTTGGCTCCTTGAGCAACAGCTTCTTTGGCACAAGCCAGACCACCGGAACCACCGCCGATCACAACCAAATCGTATTCGAAGTTTTCCTCTACAATTTGAATAAATAATACGTTTGTTATTGATTTTGTTCCCAATTGCCATTGACGAAGGGCTCTTTGAATTAATAATATTTAACGATTGCTGATAATAAGTAACCTTCGGTACTTGCATTCTTGCAACGGGTGGTTTTATGAGCATTGGATGATAACCGTGTGAATTCGGTTTGCAAAGATAAAACAATCGTTACAGTGTAGTGATTGCCACGATTGGGAATGTTCTCCAGAGAAATTTGACGGTTTTATTTTGATTAATAATTTCACTTTGGAAATTATAATGATCAAAGTTTACTTCATTCGAGGATTCGGCTCACAATCCAACAGGATGAGAGTCTTGCCGGATATCCGCTTGCAGAAAGCCTCATTTGACCGAAGACGTGAAAATGACCACGAAAACAAACCACAAAAAGTCACTCTAGAGGCCCATTCGAAGTGAAAGTCGACTCATTAGCTCACGCACCCACATTCCGAAATAATAAAACATTTTCGAAATGGTGCAAATAAAACAATTGACGCCATTGAAAAAGCAGCCACAAGCTGATAAGAAACAAGGAATAGAGAGAAAATCGCCTGGGAATTCGCCACGATAAATAATTCATATTCCGAATCGATTGTCAAGTTAGTCAAATGATTACCCACCGCTGGTCGAAAGGATCGTCGTCAAACGGTCAACCGACAATACAATCAAACTACAAATCAAGCCAAGCACGAAAATTTTCCACATTTTCCTGGCATATTGTCCCAACGGTGACCACAGCCGATGTGGGCTAATCGAGTCGATGACAGCTCAAAAAAACAGCAAATCGATGTGAAAACGTGTTCTCGTCGAAAGGTCAATTCGTTCCGGAATGGTCCCAACCCGTTAATTGCGTTGTTATCGTTGACTCGCTTGACGTGATAATAATCGTTCATAGGCCACTTGATTAATCCGCTTCGATAAAAATTCATTTACTTGTATTTTCCAACAATGTGACGTCACAGCGTGTGGAATCGTTCGAAACATGAATGTCGTGACGTCACTTCTCAAAATGACCACAATTCAAAATGAATCACAACAGTTATCCCGCTGAAGTGTCTACAAATCGTGACATAGCACATATCCACCGAGCAAATTTATTGCGCAATTTTGGAGTCGAATGAACCGTCCGATAATCAGCACCCGAAACCTCTCAACGCCTTCTCACGTCGACCGATTGCTGATGGAATGGCAAATGGGAAAATTCGCCGAATGAAACTTACGCAATGCAGCTGTCACCGAGAATCGCCTTAAAACATTCAGATTCGGCAGAAATTTAACGATTGTGCCGAGTTTTGATCGAGAAACACCAGTTATTGCCATACCGGGTGCTTTTTTGACGATTCAACGTCGATACAACATTTGTTTATGCAAATTGTCAATTATTTTCACGGCTTGCCGAAAAAACAACACCAAACACGCTTTTCGATTACTGTCAAAATGACTGAAATGGTTGCTGCCGCTATGCGAGCTTCGGCTCGGTTGAGATTTCACTTCGATAAATTTGACAGACGGTGTTCAGCAATCGTTGGTCGTAATTCATATCAAAGTGATCGTGAAGCGCGTAATTGTTACTGAAAATTAGTCGCGACGCAGTCGAGCGTTAAATTAAAAAAAAAATTGTAAGAGCAAAAAAATTGGCAATGAATTCCATTTTAATAACCGGTTGCAACCGTGGTTTGGGCTTGGGGCTGGTTCGAGAGCTGGTCAATTCGAAGAAGTATCCTGTGCCGAAACATATTTTCGCAACATGTCGGAAACCCGAACAGGCTGAGGTGAATTTTCGCTTAAATTTCCATCTCAAAATTCTCTCGCGATCGGAAAACTGATTTAGAATTGACGATAATTCCGAAAACGATAAAACACTTACGATTGATGGGTGCCATTTTTGGATCAACACAAAAAGCAATTCGATTCAAATTCAATCAAACACACAGCCGACCGTTCGAAACAGCAACTGAAAAAAAACTAGCAATTGTGGTCGAATGACGAATCCAATTTGCCGCTCGTCTCCGACCGCCTTGAGTATTTGTAGTCTCGATTATTTGATGGCGAAGCGAATTAGATGCCGATTACTGGCTGTTTTCGAGAAGAATCGGTTTCGTCATTCGCTCAAATTGCGGTAGTAGAATTCACCTTAACAGAATATCGTAATTCAACAGGAATTGCAGCAGTTGAGTCAAGCGCACAGCAACATTCACGTTCTGCAGCTGGAGGTAACGGATTTTGAGAGTTATCCACGTGTTGAGCAGCACGTGCGTGATGTCGTGAAAGATGAAGGATTGAATCTGTTATTCAATAATGCTGGCTTTGCCCCCAAGTCGACCAGATTGCCGTTTGTCAAGCATGACGAGCTGCTGGCAACCATTCAAGTGAATACCATCGCGCCGATCATGATGACGAAGGCATTTGTTCCATTGCTGAAGAAAGCTTCGCAGGCAAATGCTGAGAAGGCGATTGGTGTCGAGCGAGCGGGAGTCATCAATATGAGTTCGTTGCTTGGGTCGATCGCTTCGAATCGTGAGGGCGGCATGTATGCCTATCGCGTTTCCAAGAGTGGGTTGAATGCCGCCACCAAATCGATTAGCATTGATTTACGCGATCAGAAGATATTCTGCGTGAGCTTGCATCCGGGTTGGGTGCGTACCGATATGGGGGGATCCCACGCACCCCTGGATGTGGAAAGCAGTTGTTCCGGCATTTTGGATACGATTTATGGTTTGAATGACAGCCACAATGGTGGGTTTGTTCAGTGGGATGGCTCCAGCATGCCCTGGTAGATTTCGGAGGTTGATTTTTTAAATGTATTTATTAGAAATGGAAATAAATGTGTGATTTTCTCAATTCTTCACGAGTCATCAAACTTTATTCCAGTATTTAAAGCTTTCCAAAATTGAAAGACCCGCCTAAAATTGCATCCGTTCAAAAAGGTGTGCCTCATCGCGTACTAGAACGCACTCGTATTGAATTCGCCGCTGTCGCAAACCAATTGACATTTCGTCAACAGCCGAACCAGTGGTTTGTTTTTGTCAAAAATGTTCAATAAAAGTTTGGTTTTCATCGCATTTGTGCTAGTCGTCCAGTGTTTATTTCGTCCAGCCACCGCGCACGATGAATTCCACGAGGAATTATTCATCAAACCCTTGCCGACCGGTCACTTGAACACATTTTTCCAGTTCACCACCAACTCGCCGATACAAAACAATGAAAGCCGTATGTTGCATCGTTGGTCGAGCTAACCGCGACCGTTCATTCTGTGATATCCTCCCATTTAGTGCACCACACCAACTTGCTGGCTCGTCCTCTGGCTGAACTGCTGCTCAAGTACGATCTAAAGGAGTTGCATGTGAGCTTGACACACGGACTGTGGCGATATGAGAATTGGGGGTATCCCATCGGTGAGTCATCGAAGGAGTGTGGGGCGATGTGGTTAATAATCAAGCTAAATTTCAGTGGATGCCTCACCCGGTGCTGAGGTCTGGGCCTGGTTCAATGCCGGAGACTCAAAACCAGAGACCATCGACGAACAATGGAAGGAGTTGTGCGGCGTCCTATCGGGCCTGTTGTGTGCTTCATTGAGCTTCATTGACAGCACGAACACCGTCGAGCCGAAATTCTCGTTCCGACCTCAATTCTCGCCCGGCGTTGGCAGTTTGAACCGCGATCGACCCGATGCAAAACATCAAATTCGCTACGCAACGCTGCCACGCGAGATTGTCTGCACTGAAAATCTTACGCCGTGGAAGAAGCTTATGCCTTGCCATCAACATGAAGGCTTCGCCTCGCTGTTGAATTCCGGATACATTCACTCAACGAATTATCATTCACTTGGCTTGCACCTGCGAACACTCTGCCGTGGCAACGTGAAGACCTGCGATGGCAGCACCCCGAAAGCGATTGAGCTGCGACAAACCGTCAATTTGGTCTTTGACAAGCAAATCATCGCTGCCTCGGCCACCACCAATGCTGATTGGTCACTGCGGAAGATGTTCGGCCAAGGCCTAAACGGTGTCTGTGTGCTTTCCTCATCCAGCCGCATTTACGTGGATGTAACCGATGCTGATTTTCAACTCACGCCTGAGCCCACGGAAACGATTTTGTCGCAACGAGGTGGCACCGCCACCACCCTCGTCGTGTACGACATCAAGAACCAATTCCAACATCACATGTTCAATGTGGCCGCGGTTTATAAGTCGGAGAGAAACTCGGATGGTCCACGACCAGTGCAGATCGTGTCACCGCCGCCGTTGTTTGCGAAGCGTTTCCTGCTGGGTGTTGGTCAGGAGCGCGGAAAGATTCTCACGAAAATCACCAATACTCATTGGGCCAGCGTGAATGTGGTGCTGCAGGAGAACGTGCCATGGTTTGTGCCGATATATTTGCATACGCTGAAGATTGGAGTGACCGCCACTGGGGAGATCATCACACCGAATGCGATCAATTATTTGCCGGGGCGATTGCGAGAGCGACCGTCTCATTTGGAAGTGGCGTTCAAATGCCCAAAACGGTCAATTATTGAGGTGTCCATCGATTTCGACTACGTGTTCCTGAAGTGGCTCGAGTATCCCCCGGATGCCAACCACGGCCACTATATCGGTTCCGCAATTTTGACCGCCCAGCTGCCTGTCGCTCGGAATTTCACTGGAATTCCAATCGATGGCCAACTCTTGTCCGATGGCTTCAATGCCAGCCGATCAGGCGGCTATTTGATTCACATCCGTACCGAATCACTGTTGATCTCTCTGCCCACGCCCGACTTCAGCATGCCCTACAACGTAATCTGTCTCGCTTGCACCGTCGTCGCGCTTGCCTTCGGTCCCATTCACAACATTTCCACCAAGAAACTGGCCTACAGTAAAATCGGGGAACCTGCTGCAGATGGCGAACGGTTGTCGCTCTTTGGAAAAATTAAGAACATGATTTTTGGACGAAAATAAAATGTTTTTTTTCATGAAAAAAGTCTTGTTTTGTTTCGAAACCGCCGATTCAGCCGGTAATTGCATTTGTAAACAGACTTGCAGTTTGACATTCAACGGTTGGACGGCGAACGCATGGTCGACCGAATTGTCAAGTAGTTTGCGGCGAATTCGGAATGTCAATGAAATTTCGAGAAAAAAATCTGGACGGAGCATTCTTCTGTGTTTTCAACATTTTCCTTTTGAGCAAAAAAGTTCAAAGAATAATTTCTTCGAGGTTTTGAGAAAACCTGCAGATGGCTAGCCAGCAAGGATTTAAAAGGCTATTGATTGCAGGACTCCCATGGTCGGTTGGTAACAACGAATTAGCACAATATTTTCGGCAGTTTGGACGAACGTGGGTCAACATCATTTACGACCAAAACTCCGGGTTTTCGGAAGGTTACGGCTTTGCTCGCTACGAATCATTCGATCAACAATTTCTGCGTCGTATTCGAGCCCACAAGGATTTCTCCCTGGACGGGAAGACGATAAAGATTTTCGAGCTATTGGACAACGGTGAAAAACGAGAGATCAATCCAGAGTAATGATTGACTTCGATGGCGAGGAGGACGAGCATGTGGATAGCGGATTGGAAACATTCAACAAAGCAGCGAATCACCTACAAACGCTTGTTGACAAGCTCGACCCGACGATCTTGTTAACCTTCTACGGCTTGTACAAACAGGGCACGATGGGGCGCTGTAACACCGCAAAGCCAGGCATTTTCAACATGCAAGGACGAGCCAAGTGGAATGCATGGAACGACTTGGGTGAAATGCCGCAGGAACAGGCAATGCTGATCTACGTCGAGAAACTGCTAGAGATTGATCCGAATTGGAAGGTCGAAGACGATGGGAAAACAAAGAAACCTTGCTGGATTTCTGTCTCCACACCGTTCCACGAAGAGGAACTTCCAACCGATGCCAATCGAACGCTCATCGATTTCGTCAAAGACGGAATGTTGGACGGATTACAGTCAGCGTTCGATACTACCGCATTCGACATAAATGAACGTGACGACGAAGGTTTGAGTGCTATTCACTGGGCAGCCGATCGCGGCAATGCCTCTATTCTGGAATGGCTGCTGATGCACGGAGCCGACGTGAATGGTCTCGACGCTGATGGCGGTCAAACCGCTCTGCATTACGCCGTCAGTTGCGGCCATTTCGATTGTGTTAAATTATTGATCAAACATGGCGCCGATCGAACGATACGGGACAACGAGGAGGCCACTTGCATCGATCTCGCCACTGATTCAAATGACGTTCCCATTCTGGAATTGCTAAAGAGTTAAATTGATTTTCTATTCGCACCATTTTATTTCTAGTTTATTTTTTTCTGTAAATAATTGTCAAGAGGAATAAATCGCATTTTTTTAGTCGAATAACTTTTATTCATTCACAATTCGAATGCATCATCGTAACTCTCTTTGAATTCCAGCAAAGCTTCAAGCATTTCCGCGTATTCGTCCTCTTCAACTCCGGTTTCTTTGAAGCGATGAATCTTTGCGATTCGAATTCGCTTTGCCTCTCGATGCAGGCTCTCCAGGGTGTCACCGAGCTCGGAAGAGTTCTGCGCTGTGGCGAGAACGGGAATAGAATCCACAGTCGCGGGCTGTTTCACTTGAAACTCGCTCCTGAATCCGGTTGCGGTTAGCTGTCGATCGAAGAGCTTTCGAGGGAACGGCAATTTCGTGGGCATTCTACCCTCTGTCGAACAAACCTGCGCCATACTGGCATAGTAACTACATTGGAAGTACAATTGGATCATTTCCGAGACGCTGGAGCAACGCCAAGCGGCCATGCGCATTTGACGTTCGGCTTGTTTTGGAATGGAACTCTTGAGCCGGGCTTCGGGGATGCCACGAATGACACAACTCTGAACGACTCGGTCCGTGCCGATGTTTGAGTTTGGTGAGAGTTGCGTGAAAAGACGTCCATCAAATTGGTCCAAGCAGTCGATAAGGTCATTTTCTGGGGACATTTGGAAAGGCAACGCAAGACCAGCAGCCGTTAGTTTCCGACCGTTGTTGCTCATATCCGAGCAGAATCCAGCCAAGTGGCATGCATCGGCAGCATCCTTCACGCGATACCTAGTGCTGATGGTGTCCAAATAGGTGGCCAAAATGGCCGATGTCTCGTACAGATTATCCGACTCGTAGTTGAATGATGGGAACTTTCGTGGTTGGTCCAATCCTCGCCATCCCCGAGCCATCGTAGACAACGGCAAAAACATTGAACTCTTCTCAGCCAACTGAGTGTAGGCGAAGGCCGTGTTCACAACCCGAATCGAGTCCCCAATTGCCTTGTTGGATTCATCGAATCGCTTCCGAGGGGAGAATATCGGCACGGCGAAACACGTCTTTGAATAATCATCATTCAAATAATCCAAGCACCGTGTTGCTAGTCCACTGAAGCCGTCATCGCAATCGAAGAGAACCTGAAATCCTTGACAGTTGTTGCATTCTTCAATGTACCTTCGGATGTTATCCCCAAAATCATCCTCAAAATCTTCCTCACGCCACGCTTGTCGGCCGCTGCTGAAGCAATCGAAAACTGTAGGATCGCTTGCTTGGTCGACTGTGGACATTAGTTTGATGCTGCGCGGATGGTAACGTGCGTACATGAAATCAGTCCACGCGTTGACTGTGTTCCGGAAATCGTAAGTGTCCTCGGTCACGGCCTTGGTCGGATCATCCAAATCCTGCTGGTATTGCGGCTTTGCGATTGCTTCTTCTTGGATCACTTCCACCTGGTTCGGCTCCCAAAGTATTCGATCGAAAGGCAAGTTGCCTGCTGCGTTTAATGCTACTGCAGCATCTGAGTAGAGTCCTCCATCCTGTGGAACATGCTTCAAGGCGTGTTTGTGGTCGACGAGCAGCAATCGAGGTGTGTATGTCACCTGACCCCTTTGGTTCGAACCCTCTCGGAAGAGAATATCGTGATTGATTTCGCAGGTGTCCCCACCGCTGGTGTCGTAGTTGAAACCGGATTCCTGTGAATCATCTGAATGAGTCATCGGTGAACTGAAGCTTTGTGCAACACTTACCTGAATGTTCCACCAATGGGTTCCAACATAATTTGTATAGTTTCCGAACTGGAGGGTTATTACTTCACGCGCGAACGACATGTTTCTATTGCGCCTTTGTTTGCTTGCCTTTACCGCGTGCGAATCAAAACAATGAATGTTGTTGATATGAAATGTCAAGTGTTCGCCATGCGGCGAATTGATGCAAAGACATGAGAAACGTTGCCCAGCTGTCATATGACAGATTGTTATGAATTGGCTCAGTGTATTTGCATACGCGATAACTTTGCTACGTGTTTACGACGATTCTTTTGTGTTTTTTGATGATTTTTGCAAGAAAACAGGAGTAGACAGTTTGACGAAGTTCAAATACGGAGGATATCGTCTCGTTGCTAGGAACTCAGTGGCGAATCAACGATCTCGAACTATATTCTTTCCGAATGTGAGGTCCCTGAACAACCAATGGGTGCAGTCTATAAATAATTAATGAAACGGGCTTATTTTCATCGAATGTGTGCCACACTGTCATCATTGGATTGAGTGAATGAAATTTGTTAATTTATTTTTTTATTCTAAATTTCTTGCTGATTCGGACAAATCTTGTGGTTTGGTGAACACTTCGCAACGAGAAATTCAAAAGAATGCAATTTTTGATGCAGTTTTGGTGAAGAGAAAATTGACGCGACAAAATTTAAAACGTCATTTGCATGACGTCGCACCGTCTGGAAGCAAAATGCTAAAAGATTTGATGAAAAACTCGAAAAGAACATTCAATATCGAATTCACAGTGAAATGAGTTGGTTCGATGCGGCTGGCATAGCCACGTTGGCAAAAACGGCACTGAAAGAAGCCCAAAAGACAATTGATAAAGCTCTTGATATCAAAGACGATGACTTCGATGAGGTGAAAACGCGAACAAATTCCAGTGAGGCCGTCAGTGAAGAGGTGACTGCGGCTACGAAGGTCATGAAACAATCAGTGAGCAATCCGATTCTGTCGACGGTGACCTCGGTTGCAGCGGCAAATAACATTTGGGGCTCCTTCACGGGCTCCTTTTTTGACACATCGGCAGCGGCCAACAGTGAACACTCGAAAACGGCTGTCACCGTCGCACCGACTAGCACAACGAAAGGCATCGCACCAAATCGAGTGTCTGCTGAAACATCTGGACGAACAAGCTCAGCATCAGCATCGGAGTCAGTGGAGCTGCTGAGTTCCCCATCTTCCGAATTGACATCTCCGGTAGTAGGTGAGTGGCTGTGATTACTCGACGTTGTGGGACGAAATTTCACACTTGTCCCTTTTCAGGTGGAACTCAACCTCCCTCGTCCTCCTGCTCGACGGTGCATCCCTCGCAGACACCCTCTGAGTCGATCGAAGTGATTAACTACACTGACGGCATCACGCCCATCAGTAGTGAACTTGTAACACCTGATTCAATCGCTTCCACGCCTGCCGTGCCAACATCCACTAGTTGCACTTCGTTCTCCGATAGCGCCGACTTCACCGATGACGATCGTAGATTCCCAACCTCGAGCAGCATCGAAGAAATACCCGGAAACGATGAGGAAGAAGAAGATTCCGTGTCTTACAATACGGTGTCCGAGAGCACAGCTCCGGTTACGGTTATGGATACCCCACAATCGAAGCTGCCGATAACCGTAGCGCCCAGCCGGTCGACCCTCCATTTGCCACTGATTGCCTCCAATCAAATGTTGCCGAGTGTCAAAGAGCACCTACTGTCAGTCGAAGAAAAACTGGACGGTGGCTCTCAATCGTCATCCTATTTGGAAAAATCGCTAGAGAGCTTCGAGGCGCACACGGATTTATCGGACTCGACGCAAAGCTTTGAAGATGTACATCAGATTCTGTTGGAAGATCGTGGCGGGCACGAAGGGGCGCGAAGATCGTCAAGTTCTCCAAACAGCTCTGAGGAAAAGATCGATTTAGTGAAAATATCATCGACGGGAAACCATTCCGGACACACATCGGCTGATGAAGTGGAAACCGCCACATCGTCGGACATTGAGATCATTTCCTGCCCAAATGGAAACGGCGACTCGAGCAGCACCAATAGCGTAGCTGGCTTTAAGTCTAGTCCTCTGAAGGACGGCACGAGTGGTGGCCCTTCCAGCACTCACTCGCAATACGTCATCTGCGGCAACAGCGTGAAACGCAAAGGTCACTGTCGAGAGCTGTCTGAAACGTCCACATATTCTCTGCAGAGTGAAAGCGGCAGCGAGGGGTGCTCGTCGTCCAACGAAATCGAGAAACTCATGCATCGAATCAGCGAGCTTTCCGAAGTGCTGGAATCGCGTGAATTCAAATTGGTCGAGTTGGGTCGAGAAAACGCAGAATTCCGAGAGAGAAATCACGATTTGAAGCTACAATTGGATGGCCAACGAGGCTACAAGGACGCCCAAGAATTGAGCTCCATTGCTGAGGAGTACACCCACCGCATGTCAGCATTGGAAAAGAAGTTTCAGCAAACACTGCGAGAACGAGACAGTTTGCGCGCAGAATTGAAATCCAGCCAGACGTCGTTGAGTCGAAGCATTCCAAAAGATGATATCGAGAAGATTGTCAAGGAAAAGGACGTCATGATTGGAGAGCTGAAGAGCGAAGGCGAGAAGTTATCCAAGCAAATTCTCCAGCATTCAAACATCATCAAGAAGCTGCGGACGAAAGAGAGGGAAACGGACTCGACCATTAAGCGACAGACAGAACAAATCGAGGAATTAACAGCTGAGACCGATCGACTAAAGAAATCCCTGTCGGCCAAGGATGAAATGGAACAATCCCAAATTCAAGCCGTTTCTAAGTTCTCGTCAGAGAATAAAAGATTGGCCAAAGATTTGGGTCGAACGAAGAGTGAATTGGACGACACGGTGCAGAAACTGAGAACGGTGCAGACGTCCTTTGACGTGGCTAAAAAGGAGCTTGGTGAACGTCAGCAGGAAAACTCGACGTTGAAACGGAAGACAGCCGATTTGACGAGCTTGCAAAGTGAACAGCAATCGGTGTCTGTGCAAAATCAACAACTTTTGCAAGAAGTGGAAACGTTACGGGAAAAGTTGAAAGCATCCGCGATGGAACAAACGGTACAGCAGCAGAAACTACGTCAAGAAAATGTGCAATTGATTCGACGCTTAGAGGAAATCGAGCAACGATCAGAAGAGCAATCGCAAGCATTAACCGAAGCAACAATTCCGTTGGTCCGACAAAGCGAGGCTCTTCAGGCCACGCTGAATTCGCGAACGTTGGCCTGGGAGAAGCAGGAAAATAGTTTCGTAGCGAAAATTCAGAGTTTGGAGCGCCAATGCAAGTCCATTTCGGTGGCTGAACAATCAACGATCGAGCAAACGAATCAACTCAATTCGAGAATTCAGAACTTGGAGGAATTGCTTTCGCAGTCCATGCTGCGTGCTGAGCAAGCAGCTGCAGCACTGCAGCAAAAACAAGTCGAAATGGACTTGGCAGAGGGCGATTGGCGAAAAGAACGAGAAGCGGCCAAAGAAGAGGCGTTGAGGAGCCAGCAGATGATCGAGGAGTTGAAAAAAGAGATCGGAGAGCTGCAGAACCGAGCGAGTGAGTTAGCAGAACGGCGGTCGGTTGAAGGCAAGGCGGGCGCTGAGATGGTGGATTCTGGGGGAAAAGCTGATTCCAGCAATGGATCCAGCGAGGAACGAAACGATGAAAGGTCACAGGATCTCAATCGATCGGAGATCAATTCGTCACCCACACCCAGCTTGGGCCGAATTTCCAGAGCAGATTCACTGGCGAGCAACGCATGGCCGATTGTAAGTCTCTGGTTTTCGACTCTCTGAGAGTTAAATAATCAATACGTTTCTCTTCTTCAGGATGACATGGACTGCATATCGAGTATTGGTCGGCCTTCATTGGGCGGAAATGGTTCATTTTATGGTTCAAACAGCTTCACAGTCAGCGGCTCGACTATGATCGAAACGCTACAGTCGAGTCTGAAGCAGCGGGAAGGCGAAAATCATCAACTCCAATGGGAATTGTCTCGCCTGCAAGCCGAACGGAATTTCTTACTTTCAGAAGTGTCATCGCTGACACTGCAATTGGACACCGTAAGTTCATTACCCTCACTTCAACTCCCTCAATCTCACCTCAATTCGATCATCACCAGGTCAAAGAGAAGCTCTCCACTCACGAAACGCTGTCCAGTCAATTCAACGAGCTGCAACAGCAGTACGACGCCATTCTCCAAATGTACGGCGAAAAGGTAGAAGAAACGCAGGAGCTGAATTTGGATCTGCAGGACGTGAAGGACATGTATCGCCTTCAAATCGACGATCTCCTCGTACAACAAAGGCAACTGCAACAGCAGTTGATCAATCTTCAGCAGAAGGAGTCCACAGCGCAGTGAATTGGGCTTGTGAAATGTGATCGATGTGAACGAAACGATGGTGCTCGATGAATGTGGATTCCTTTGTTGAACAAAATCAAATTATCTTCTTTTTCGTTGCAAGACAAACTCTCTTCGCCATTTTGTGATTTGCGCGCCAAAGGCGTATCGAAAGAATAATGCAAAAATAAATTATTGTTGTGTGATTGAAGTGATATTGTCGAAATGGAGAGGTTTCTCCAGGGATTTGGGTGGTTCTGGAACCTGATCGTAGTGCGATATGATGTCCGTCGGGAGTGGATTACCATTCCCGGCGTTAAGTAGAAGAGGCTTCATTAATGTTTGATCGTATTTTGGTCCTTGAAAGGATTCATTGAGCATTTTGTATTTCATGCGTATTTAGCCAATAAATAACTTCATCAGAATTCAATACTTCATCTTTAGATTTAACGGACGAACTCTCTGCGATCGAATGCGTGTCCTTCTTCTGGACTGGACGCACCCATTTTGATGCCCTTATGAAAAAAATCGATTTGAAATTGGCCGAAACATCGAATAGTTCCAGGCACTCGACAATGATACTCTCCCTCTTGGTTCAGCCCATCGGTTACCTCGACTTCATTTTCAAATTAAAAATGATGAACGCATCGATTTCCACAAGGGTCTTCGAAACTCAAACAGCCGCTGTTATCCCTCTCGAAACATAAGCCGTCCTGTCAAACCGTTGTTTACTTTTCGAGTGGCACGCATGCTTAATTATCCTTCAACTCGTTCATTTCGTTTAGATTTATAAAATCAGTTGAGTGGTGCGCATGGTTCAGACACGCAGCTTTGCTTCTAATTTAACCGACAATTTGTTTGAGTGATTGCTTTCATTAACCGTCCAAGTGTTTTGTTCTGAAAATGTCGGAGAGTTCCAGTGAATCCGCAAGTAGCTTGATTTTCACATCGATTCGACGCCAGCAAAAACTAACAGTGCGTCGGGCGAGGAATCGGGAAAATTGTGATGTGGATTTTTTCGTTGACGGTTGCCGGATTCCGGCTAATCGTCAACTTCTCGTCGGGGCGTATGAATACTTCGCCACGATGCTCTCAGGGCATTTCGATGAAGCCGAGAGCTGTGAGATCCCAATTCATGAGGTGGACGCTAATACCTTCGAGTTGATCATACGGTTCTGCTATGCGGGTGTCGTTCGAATAACAGGTGAAAACGTGCAGAATCTACTGCAAGCGGCTCATCGCTTCCAGATGCTGGATCTGATCGACGGCTGCAGCGAATTCCTTTTCACTCAATTGGACCCCCTCAACTGCCTCGGCGTGCATTATTTCACAACATTTCTCGGTTTAAAAGCGCTCGCAAAGGCAGCGATTGATTTCGCTCGCCGGAACTTCGCTTTAGTTTCTGTCAGCGATGAATTTTTCGGTTTGAAGGTGGATCAGCTCGTGGATTTGCTCCAAAGTGATGCGCTGGTCGTGTCTTCCGAAGTCGAAGTACTTCGAGCAATGATGACGTGGATTGAGCATGATGAAGAGCGAAAAGCCTTTACAGAGCAATTGTTAATGTGCATTCGTCTGACACAATTAAGTCCGAAGGTAAATTCTGATTGTCTTGCAGTCTATTTGATATTGACGTTGATTCTTCTTTAGATCATCAACAGCACAGTCCGGCCCCTAGCACAGACTCCCGAGGCCCATAAAATGATCGATGATTCCATGAAGTGGATCAAACACAGCGAGTCGCGACAAGGACTCACCATTCGAACATCCATGGGCTCGCGTTGTCACATCATTCGCGATACCATAATCGCCGTTGGGAATGGCAAGAACACCACATCGATCTATGTTGAGGTCTACAATCCGTCGGCTGACAAATGGACGTTGGTTACATCGCTCCCATATCGTTGGAAATTCGCAGTGACTCGGATGTCAAATATATTGATAATCGCCGGAGGCGTTGATGCGGAAGGCAATGGATTGCCAGAGGTATGTCTCATCAATCTCAATTCGCAGGACTTCACTGACAAAATTCTTTTTTACAGGTCTTCTCATTGGACTTAAAGACACTTGAACTAACGCAGTTGGCATCAATGAAACAGCCGAGGTTCAATTTCGAGCTAACATCGCTCAATGGCAAGTTGTATGCGGTGGGTGGCGTTTCTCCTCGTCATTCAGTCAACGAAGTGGAATGGTAAGCAAGTCTTAGTTTAGAAATCCATTGAATTTACGAGCCTTTGTCTTTTCAGCTACGATCCAAAGAAAAACTCGTGGAAATTTATCGCACCGATTCCAACAGGTGTGCATAACCAAGTCAAGACAACAACCTACAACGGTCGCCTCTATGCCGTCCTCGAGGCAACATCTCGGATGTATTGTTACCATCCCCGAAGGAATAAGTGGAGAGCCCAAGCGCAGATGAGCAAAATATGGTGTCCGAAAAGTTTCACGACCGCCGGTGATTACCTTTTTGTGGTAGGCATGGGTTGCAATCCATACGAAGACTTCATTGAGCGCTTTGATCCGCAATCCAACAGCTGGTCTGTGGTAAGAATGCGGCTGTGGAAGACGAGCCGGCAGGAACTTAAGTTTTCATTATTCATTTCAGTTGAATGTCGGCTATCGTCAACGAAAATTCGGATCATTTTTTCTCCACGAGGACACGCTTTTCATCATCGGTCTGGAACGCACGCGATATTGCATGAAGACGCGGAAATGGAATACGATGACAGCACCGAATTTGATTCGCTACGAAATCAGCTTGTTGGCAGCTCCAGATTCGGTCTACGGGTGGAAAGCGTTCAAGGAACTAGCGAAGGAGTAACCTCAGTCCCGTGCTCGCAATATGGCTGTGATAGCACATTCGGCAGTTTCAGCATTCAAACTGAACTGAAATCGACAAGACTGTTTCTATTTGTCTCATTTTTTCTTACAATTTATTTTCTAAACTTTCAGTTGCAATAAAAACTAATGACTTAAAACCCATCAAAATTTCGCGTTTTAGCTCCTCACGAATGGTCTGCTGTGATATTGAAGTGAACCATTCATACGTTTGCCTCGCAAATTTTGGGCTCCTTGCATTATCAGCGATGGCTTTCTTAAGTAAATTCCTCGCCGTTCCGGTGCCCAAACGTTGAATGTCCCGGAGCCATTTGCAGGAAGATTCACCGCCACCCAGCCCGCAGAGGAAAGAACGATATCTGCAAGAAAGACTCAATTGTGAAAAAATTTAAAGATTATTTCCGTTGGGGCACTCTACGAACCGCCACACGAGATCCGGCTGTTCCAATCGCTATTGAGCTGCAACGTTTCAGGATGCTTTTCCAATCCAGGCCATCGGTCCATGCGAGTCTGATCACCGCACGGCACTCCTAGGAGGTCCGTTCCCAAGCACTCTCGGTAAATATCATCAGCTTCACTGGTGTTGACGATCAGAATTGGTAGTTTTTTCGAGGCATAAACTGCGATTCTCGTAAGACCATCGCTGGCATTCAGGTAGTCGATGCGTCCAAGACCCGCTAAGAATAGTGACATGCCCGGTCGGAAGAGGAATATGCGAGGCGTAATCATTTGCTTGGGTGTCAGTTTCAGAAGTTCTTCGGTCGTTAGCAGGTTTATCACTTGGTCGTTCTGGACGACACCAGGCGTATCGTAGCACCAACGGCTCTCTGTGTAGTCCTTGTAATTTTCGTTGACAAACTGATGCGGTAATGCACCGCTGCCGAGACCGAAAGGGTCGCTCACCTCGTCCCGATGTGGCGAGAATGTTTCACCTGAAAAATTGAGAAAACATTAGCTGCAACCTGCCTAGCCTCTGTCATTCCTGTCTACTCACCGATGTGCCCGATTAGCGTCGCGAATTCTACCTTGCCAGTCTCATAAGCTTGATCTTGTCTTAATTTGGCCTCTTTTGCTCTTTGTAATCGTTCACTCTTCAACCTCTGAACCCGAAGGAACACCCTCTTGTCAGACGGTCTTAAAATTGGAAATTTAAGCATTCTCAAGGTCGTTCCTGGCCAAATGCTGGCTGTGGCTCGTCTCACAATATTGCGTGCTTGAGATTTGCAATAATCGGAACGGATCAAAGAATTGAACAGTGTGCTTTTGCCAACATTCGTGCAACCGACCAAATACACGTCGCCTCGGTACTTCCATTTCTCATGTAGTTTTGTAATCAGCTCCTCAATGCCATAGTTGGTTTGCGCGGAAACAAGACATGTGTGCTGAATATTCGTAGCTGAGAATCCCGCTTCGATAACGCTCTGTTCCAAACTGGCCTTGATGTTCTTTAAATAATCGTCGTTGTCCCTTGGCAGAAGATCCACTTTGTTGCCTACAATGAACACCGGTCGTCTTGGACCGAGAATGTTGATCAATCCAGGCCATATCGAACATGGAAAATCGAGCAGATCGACCAGCAAAATGACCAACGCCTTCTGGTCGGCCAATGAAGACAACAGTTTGATGTATTCCTCGGGCTCTACGTTCAAATTAAGAGCGGTGTTATAATTTTTCAGGAAGTGACATCTTTGACAAATCAATCTCTGAAACACGAGAAGGATTTATGGATTTCGCTCAGATGATTAGGTCTTAGACGGGATGCTTACGTGCAGAGTAGCAGGAGATTGATCCCGGAACAATTCACTGGGCAAATATCCTGGCACAGTTGAGTCGATGCAATGCAACAAGGCACCACATCCGTGACAGGGCACCCTGGAAATGCGCTGTGAAGGATCTGAAGCCAAATGTTTGGATTAGCGGAAGACCTCATGGAGATGAATACGACCACTCACCTGGTGTTCCAAAACTGACTTCCTCATCCAACTCCTCGTCGAAGCTCTCATGATACGTCTCATAGTCGCTCATCCAATTCTTCGGAACAGTTTTCACATCTTCGTCCTCTTGACTTTGCTGGTCCTTGAGCTGCGAATAGATTTTTAATCTCGCCTCATTCTGTCGGATATTCTCCTCCGGATCGTGCATCATCTGAGCTGGATTGTCGATCAAATCCTTCATCAGCGGCGGGGAGACATCTCCATCAGCCCGTTTCAAAGTCTGCGCCGCGGCGACATTCGGAGACACAATATCACAAATATCTTCCTCCAAATACTTCAATGCCACGGAGAACGGTTTGCTGCTGACTCGCTTTTGTTTCTCCTCCTTTTCGGCGCGACTCTTCAAAAATATCATTTGGCTGTAACTAAGCTGCTTCTTATTATCCTCAACGTGCGAGCTGTACAGAATCTCCTCATTGTATTTTTTCAGGATGGCGTTAACGTTCGGATTGAATGGCTCCTTCAGAATGTGTTTATCAAATGCATTTTTGCTGATTGCGCGAATCGATGCGCAAAACTTGGTGCGATTTTGAAGCGATACACGTTCAATTATGGCTCGATACATTTTCCATCAAAGATCACCGATGTTGACGATGGAAATTCAATGTTTTGTGAAATTGAAATGATTCTAACCAAATAGCGGCGAATTACAACACGAGACGAGTGTTTGGTTGTATTTAAATTCGAAGTGTATTGAATTTACCAGGAGGTCGGAGTGCAGATTTCACTTGAAAACTTTTCGGACGATTATCTCAATGAAGGCGGGATTTTTTTTGGAAAAATTGTTGTGAGGAATCGCTTTCCGAGGAACAAAGAATTAAAAATGAATGCATCGACTGCACTGAATTGGGTTTTGGATGAGAAATCCGAGCCTCAAATTCTTTCAAATCTGCAAATCAATCAGAGACTGCTCGAAAATATAATTCTCTCGAGAGGGACTCAAATTGGCATTGACAGTTCCCGCAAAATGTCAAAATCGGCTCTTTCTCTTTTCAATTTTGGATTAGACGAAAAAGAAGGTTTGTTCGCATTCCCAATTTTCATTCGCAATCATCCAGTCGACATTTCGCGGAACTTATTTAATTTTTTTTTCAAACGATCGTCGGAATCATTTAGTTTTCGCTCAAAATGTTATTTCGAATAAAACATGACCGTTCCTTGATATTTTCAGGCGAAAATGGGCCGCCGTCCAGCAAGATGGTGAGTAGTGTTTACGAATTTCAGTCCGGCTATCGAAATGCCCGTCGGGTTCGCCTCCAATCAGTCAAAATAAATGTCCATTCGATTCTGAATCGATTGCGATCACCGTTGAATGAAGGCAGAACAAAAACACGTCATTTGGGTGAGGTGGAAAAGTTTACCAAATTTCTAACCTCAAATTGGCTGTGACATTTTTAATGTGATCGACCGAAGATGTTGTTTTTGCAAAAGAGCATCTTCGGCCAAACCACAAGCAATTGCTTCGAGCGAATCGCGTAGGACATGTGTTGATTGACCGGAATGCTAATCGATTTTCTATTTGCTTTGCAGTTACCGGTATTGTAAGAACAAGCCGTACCCGAAGTCCCGGTTCTGTCGTGGTGTCCCAGACGCCAAGATCCGAATCTTCGATTTGGGAAAGAAGAAGGCTAGCGTTGAAGATTTTCCGCTATGCGTTCACTTGGTCTCGGACGAATATGAGCAGTTGAGCTCCGAGGCTTTGGAAGCTGGACGGATCTGCGCCAACAAATACATGGTCAAGCATTGCGGCAAGGATCAATTCCACATTCGTATGCGTGTCCATCCGTTCCACGTCCTTCGCATCAACAAGATGTTGTCATGTGCTGGCGCTGATAGGTGAGCTAATTCCCCTTTAAGGTTGATCAATTGAAACGGCTCAGCGGTTGAAGGAGAGCGGTTCTAATGATGAAATTGCTTCGAGCACTGGGTTATGAAAATTCCATGATTACTCACATTCTTTGACATTTTTACTGAGAACGCTTTTCCCAACGCTGGCCTCGTCGATCGATTACCTTCGCATTTGAAGAAATAATTCCCCACAAATGTACTGAATCCGTCGTTTCCTTGCTTTCAGATTGCAAACTGGAATGAGAGGAGCTTTCGGTAAACCATTAGGTACCGTTGCTCGTGTCAAGATCGGTCAGCCAATCATGTCAGTCCGAGTTGCTGATCGTTACAAGGCGCAAGTCGTAGAAGCTCTGCGTCGCGCCAAGTTCAAGTATCCAGGTCGTCAAAAGGTGAGTTCAAGAGTCATACAACATCTCGTTCAAATCGAATCGCTAATCAATCGTTTATTTCCTTCTTTTTCCAGATCTACGTCTCCAAGAATTGGGGTTTTACCAAATTCGAACGTGACGAATACGAGAAACTCCGCGACGAAGGTCGTTTGGCCAACGACGGTTGCAATGTCAGATACCGCCCAGAGCATGGACCAATGAAAGTTTGGGAAAAGACTCAGACTCAAATCTACGCATAGAATTTTTCCGAATGTTTTTTTTGTGGCAAAGCGAAAGGGATGAATAAAAAGTATTGCAACTTTTGATCAGAACAGAAATTATCCTGTTTTTTTTTTTGGCATGTAGAGGAATTGGAAGAGTCAAATGAATGCGACTGATTGCTTCGCCTTCCAATTCAAGAATTCTAAATCTTTGTCTTTTTTGAATCTCTTGGCTTCGATCGGATTGCTCCGATCGACACTGTGGTAACTTACTAACGGCCTCCTCAGCCATTTCCCACCATTTTTTTTGTACCATTCGGCACTCATGCACACATAGGTCCCGCTTCACATCGAGATATTACGTCGAAGCTCTTCATCCCAATTTTTCTCGATTAATAAACATCGACCATAGTTCAGTGACACGAAAATCAGAAAATAAATTAGCAAATGCCCGTGGCGATATTTTCAAATTTGCGGAGAGAACTCAGTGATCGACATAGAATCAAAATATCTCGCAAAGGCAAGCGCTTCCCCTCTCAAGATTTACTGTTGAACGAACGAAGAGAAAAGGATGCCTGAGATGAACATGAAAGGGCGATATGATGCCCCTCCTTTGCTTACATTCGCTCCATTCTCACGTTGAAAGCACAACACGCACAATATTTGCAGGACATCTCCCACTCATAAAACTGAGAGAGCCACTTGTATTGAGGGTGTCTACGGTGAGCATCGGTGCTCTGAACATACTGCGCAGAAGTTAGTCTTTAGTTGTGTATTGAAGCGCATCGACGCATTTCGGTGAGTTTCTCTCCAGCTTTTTCCGTTATATTTTCCAATTTTGGTTGTTCCCGATTCTTCGATCGGAAGAAAATATCTCAGAATATCCCATTTTTTCCTTCGATTCTTTTTAAATTTTTCGCAAAATTAATTTCATAAATTTCTCGTTTTCGTTTGACGAATTTTTCAATTTCCACGGGTCGATTCAATTTGCAACGGTAAACTTTTTTTTCCGTTCATTCGCGTGAGTTGTCTGTGTCGGGAATATCCGTTAATTTTTCGGTGAAAATTGAAGAAAAAAAATTTTGTGCGCAACTGAAATCCCGCAACTTTCTGTGAATTTCAGTAAAAAAGAAAGAAAAACAACGTTCAAAATGGATAATCGAGGACGAGGAAGAGATTCTCGAACGGGCGATAGCCGTCAGCCTGAACCATCGACTTCTGGTAATTATCGAAAAACAACGCAAGACAAGAATTTTCAGCAAAATTTCATCCAAGAAGAAGACAAAAGAAGTATTTTGCGAGCTATCAGAGAAAAATCTAACGTTATTCATGCCAAACGGTTCATTGCGATGACTATAACGCTGTTGTTATGGCAACTCAGCGAAATCTGATCGAATGAAATTTTGTCTGAAAATGATTGCGCTGCAAAAACGACGTTAGCAAAATAAAGAAATGAGAATGGGTTAGTTATAATTTCCGAATGGCTTCATCATTTCTCAAAACTCATTTCGAATAATCCTTGCGAAAAAATTGAGCATTCATTCTGAAATGATGACAAATCCATTCCGGCAATAATTTTTGCAAGACGAAGGCATTGATTTCGAGATAAGAAATTTTGCTGATGCAAAACGTTTTCTGTGAGAAAATTTTTCAACAATTTTATCGTTTAGGACAAAAACGTAGACGTTCTCAAGATGAAGAAGAGCAACGAGCAAAGCAACATGCTGGCGATCGTGGAGAATACCGCCGCGGTGGGTTACGCGAGCGGCGTCAAACGTCCGATGTAATTGTCGTAACGCGCCCGCATAATGAGAACAAACATGCGAAAATCGGACGGCCAATCCAATTGACGGCAAATTACTTTCAACTGGACCGATTGAAAAACTGGCAAATATTGGCTTATCGCGTGGATTTTGAGCCGGAGGTGCTGTTGGCTGGCCTGCGCAACGGTTTGATTTTTCAGCAGAAACCAATTCTTGGCGGATATCTGTTCGATGGAACGCAGTTGTTCGTCACAAACAGCTTGTCGGTGGACCAACCATTGATTTCAAAGAGTCGAGAGGGCGTGGAATACAAGATTAAGCTGAAGTTCACTGGTGTCATTCACATGACTGATTCGCAGTCGTTGCAGATTCTCAATCTGATAATGCGACGCTCCATTGCTGGACTGAATTTGCAATTGGTCGGCCGCAATTTCTTCGATCCAGCGGCAAAAGTAAGACCCAACAAATCGGGTTTTTCGGCTTTGATGACCAACACACTCTTTCCAGCATGACATCACTCAATACGGACTGCAATTGTGGCCAGGGTACTCGACATCTATCCGCCAACACGAGAATGATATTCTCCTCTGCGCGGAAATCACACACAAGGTCATGCGCACTGAGACCGTCTACGACATCATGAAGAAGCTTAAGCAGAGTGGTGACTTTCGCAATGAATTGGTCAAAGCTGTTCTGGGCATCACTGTTTTGACCGATTACAACAACAAAACATATCGAATTGATGACGTTTGCTTCGATAAATCACCAAGAAGTACTTTCGATACGAAAAATGGTCCGATTTCGTTCGTCGATTATTATCAAACGGTAAACTGCCTCGACTGCCACCTAAGAAGTCATCGAGAAACTCATTCATCAAATTTCTTACAGAAATACAATCTGCATATCCGTGATAAGGATCAGCCGCTGTTGGTGTCAACGGCTAAAATGAAGGACTTGCGCGGTGGTCGCGAAGAGATTCTCTTGTTGGTTCCCGAATTGTGCCGCACTACCGGTTTAACCGAAAGCCAACGATCTGATTTTCAGTAAGTCAACCATTTCAAGCATTCTTCCGGCAAAACGCTTGAAAATTCCATTTTCCCTTGCAGACTGATGAAACAAGTCGCGGTTTACACTCGAATGGGGCCAGATGGACGTATTCGTCGAATGAACGACTTCAATAGGCGTCTAAAAACCGAAGAGCGCTCTCGAAATGTGTTCAACGAGTGGGGTTTGAATCTGAACGAGCAATTGGTGCAGGTACCCGGAAGAGTTTTAAACAACGAGACGATTTTGTTTGGCGGTGGCCGCACTGCCATATCAAACAACGATGCAGACTGGACCCGAGATCTTCGCAGCAATCCTTTCTTCATCTCGACCAAATTGTCGCGGTGGTATGTGATTGTACCAGCCCGCTTGCAACAAACTGCAAATCAATTTATTTCATTGCTGACCGATGCTGCTCGGGGCATGAGATTCGAGATCAGCCAACCACGTTTGTAAGTTAAGCCTCATCCCGATTTGAGTCTGAGCGTTATTGACGACAGACAATTTTCATTGCAGGGAAGTGATTGCCGACGATCGTGCAATGACATTCACTACAGCATTGGAAAAATGCGCAAATAACAATCCACAATTGATTATGTGCGTGGTGTTCAACAACAAAGGCGATTTGTATTCGAACATCAAAAAGATTTGCTGCGTCGTTCGCGCCATTCCATCGCAAGTGATGTGTTCGCGAACGATCACCCCGAAGGGCGGCAATGTTCGATCATTGATGACGGTCGGCACAAAAGTCGCCATTCAGATGGCTACAAAGATTGGAAGCGTTCCGTACATGATAAAATTGCCGTTGAAAGGGTTGATGACAATTGGATTCGACGTAGCAACCGACAGTCGTGACAAGAAGATCAGCTACGGTGCCATGGTCGCCACCATGGATATGAATCAATCTGCAGAATATTTTAGCGCCGTTTCCAAGCAAACGAGCGGCGAAGAGCTGAGTCACAGCTTCACTCAAAACGTGATGAAAGCGTTGAAAGAATTTCAACAAGTGCACAATGCATTACCACAAAGAATTTGCATTTATCGCGACGGTGTCGGCGATTCGCAAATCCCGTTCGTTCTGGAACACGAACTGAAGCCTTTGACCGAAAACCTCAAAAGGGCTTATGAGAGTGCTCGCAGTGAGACGGGCCCGAAATTGATCTTCATCATTGTCTCAAAACGCATCAACACGCGTCTGTTTCTCGATAAACAGAATCCACCACCGGGCACTGTGGTCGATGATGTCGTAACTCTGCCGGAACGGTAAGTGCATGCAAGTGGGCCTAGGAATTTCGACGCAATTTAAGCGATTTCTCTTCGATTGTTTCAGATACGATTTTTATCTCGTGTCACAATGTGTGCGCCAGGGAACGGTTTCACCAACGTCATACAACGTCGTGTATGACACATTCGGTTTGCCGCCGGACCACGTCCAGACGCTGACCTACAAGATGTGCCATTTGTACTACAATTGGAGTGGCACCGTGCGAGTGCCGCATGTTTGCCAGTACGCTCGAAAATTGGCATTTTTGATAAGTCAATCGCTACATTCAACTCCAAACGAGGGTCTTGAGCGTCTTTTGTATTTCTTGTAATTTCCCTGCGGCATTCAAAACATTTTAAGAAATGTTTCAATTTTCAATGTTAAAAATTATTTTCCTTGTTTTACAATCTGAATGATCAAACTTCAATTTCAAATAAAAATTCCATTTTTTCATGAAATTTATGGGGTTTTTTTTGACGGGCGTTTCTTAATTAGGATGTCAGCTCTCTGGCGATCTAGGCGAACAAAGCAGGTACTTGGACCGATGAGCAAGGCGGGTAAAACCCACCAGGAAAATGAGCACATTTTTGGTATTCAAAAGAGGTACTTTCAGACCGGGAACTTGAAAGTGAGGAGGTTCTTCAAGTGCGCTGCGGTCATAAACAGCGAAATTTATGATTCCTTTTCAATTACAGTCAAAGTGTTTGGCATTTTTACGATTTGTTTGGATTGTATTCAGAAATTGGTCACGTAATATGGGCAGTTTATGAGGAGGGAAATTTTTGTGCTTCTCAGCAATTTCTTTTTGGAATCGATAATGTCGAACATGTTTGTTGTCCTTTCTGTTATTTATGCGGAAAAGTCATACCAAAAACAAACATGCGCATCTTGTAACAGAGAAGTGCATTGCTTAAGCGGGCATTGTCCGCGACCAATAACCGAATCTCACATCATACCGTAATTATCGTATCGTGAAAAAACGATCGTTGTGTTGGTGCTTTCACAACGAGCACCGAATTGCATGCACGATAGAATGCTGCTTCCCTCTCATTCTCCTTATTTCATTTGCTCTCTCGAAAAATTGACTAAAGTCCCGCCCATTCTCTCTTTGCGTCGATCGACGTCTGATCGGTCCAGCTCACTGAGACTGAAATCAGTCAATGCAACAAGTCGTGAGCGACTGTTCGTTTTGTCATTGCAGTATAATCCTTCAGAGAGGTAAGTTCGTTATTGAGCCAGTGATTTTAGGATTTTTTACGATTTTTCTCAGTTTGCTTTTTTTGAATTTCTCACATTTTTTCAATTTTAATTTCAATTGATTTCGAGTTATTTGTTTTCGTGAAAAAGTGTTTGTCGAAATCAATGTCGGAAAATAACAGTGATTCATTCGCATGATTCTGTTGCAGAATTATTTCATCTTGAGTCGTTAATTCGTCAAAGGCGCATAAAAGATACGCAATTTTTGCAGACGACGGTTCTTTTTGAATAACGGGACAACATTCAGCAAGAAAAATCTGTCAAGTTGCATATTGTATTCGTATCGCCGAAACGTGCTTAATTTCCTGTTTGGTCGCGACAGAGTGCGAATTAATCGTTTTTCTTGTGAATTCGTTGTCAAATTGAGATCGAGACTGTGGGATTTTTATTTATTGCCATTTCGTTTGCAGAAATCGAAATGGACAACGGAAGAGGAAAAGCACGCGGTCGTGGTCGTACTACTGTGGAGCCGACCAATCCAACTGGCCGGCAGCCTAGCCGGAATGCTGTAAGTTTTATTTTATATCCAAACGGGAGAGGGGTTTTTAGTTGATGAAATTTTGGGCTGAGAAAATGGTTTTTGTTGAATCTCAGCAGCCTGAAGCTGCCTGGCAGCAAAGTCGTCAAGGGGTTCCAGCTCAAGATCAGTGGGGGCCGCCTTTGGGTGGCGGTCGGAAAAACAAACCAGCTGCACAGCCGGCGCCTGCGTCTGCACCAGCCGCGGCTTGGGGAAAAGCTCCGGCAGCAGCTTCCAATGCGCCTGCTGCTGCGCCACCACCGGCTTGGGGAAAAACTCCAACACCAGCACAAGCTTCAAATGTGCCTGCAGCTGCGTCATTGCCAGCTTGGGGACAGGCTCCAGCGGCAGCTTCCAAGGGAAAGCAACCTCAGCAACCAGCTCAGCAACCAGCTCAGCAACCACCTCAGCAACTACCTCAGCAGCAACCAACAAGTTCTCGAGCGGTTGACGCCAATCCTGCACCCGTTCAAGCTCAGCAGCAGCAACAACCACCAAGACCACAAGCTGGAGCTGGTGAAGTTGCCCGTGGTGGCTTACGTGCCCGCGCACGTGAGGAGATTGTCATTATGCGCCAACCTGGGACGACAAAGATGGGGCCTGTCTCGAAAATCCAGGGGGCGAGGGAAGTATCGCTACGAGCGAATTACTTCAAATTAATTCGGAGACCAACATGGAATCTGTATCAATACCATGTGGAGTTCCGGCCAGAAATCGAGAATCGAAGCATAAAAAAACGACTGGTTTACGAGCAACGGGCCAATATCGGTGGCTATTTGTTCGACGGAACAAAGATATTTACCACGCAGCGCCTACCAAGGGATCACGTCGAGATCAGTACTCGAGATCGAGAAGGTGTAGAGTACTTGCTGGTCATTAAATTTGTTGGCCTACTCGGAATGAATGAGTCGCAATCATTGCAAGTATTGAACATAATCTTGCGTAAGGCCATGGACGGTCTTGACTTGGTGCTGATGGGCCGCAACTACTTCGATCGCCAGGCTCGCATCAACATTCCGCAGCACAATCTCGAAATTTACCCGGGATATTTGACATCAATCCGTCAGCATGAGACGGATATTTTGCTGTGCGCCGAAATAACGCACAAAGTAACGCGCAGTCAGACGCTTTTGCGCATGTTGGAAGAAATGCGCATGAATACTCGCGGTGATTGGAAAGGCGATTTCGAGAAAGAAGTCCTTGGATTGACGGTCATGTCAACATATAATGGAAAGACATATCTGGTGTCTGAAGTGAGCTGGAACGAGACTCCAAGAAGCACTTTCCCCACCAAGAATGGCGATATGGAGTATCTGCAGTATTATCGCGACAAATACCGCGTCAACATCGCTAACGACAAGCAACCATTGTTGATATCTCGAGCTCGCGATCGTGACATCCGAGGCGGAGCGGACGATCTTATCAAACTGGTTCCAGAGCTTTGTTATCCGTGTGGCCTCACCGACAGCCAACGCAGTAATTTCAAGTAAGTTTTTTGAAACCATAATCCACTTGCATACATTTTTCACTGACAAAATCCGTTTTCGTTCTTCAAGCTTGATGAGAGACATGGCTTTACACACTCGAGTCGGACCGCGTGACCGCATCAAGCGGGTAATGCAATATAACCAACGACTGCAGACTGCTGAACGGAGCCTGGCTACATTCAATGAATGGGAATTGAAGCTGGATGAGAATATGGTTGAGCTGAAGGGCAAAGTATTGCCGAGCGAAGGCGTTCTGGTGAAAAAAATCACAGGAGCAACAGAAGCTAATGTTGCAATAAGTGCTGGCCCGAAGGCAGAATGGCAAAGCCTATTCCACAACACGGCCATGTATAAGCGGGTTACCATCAAGCGGTGGTATGTTGTGGCTCCGAATCGGAACCGTGGCGACGCCGATTTGATTATTAGAAACCTGAGAACGGTAGCGCGCGGTCTAGGGATGACCCTCGAAGAGCCCAGACTGCATATCATGAATGATGATCGGAATGCAACATACAGCGCCGATTTGGAAAAGGTGTGTTGCGAGAATCCGCAAATAATCCTGGTAATAATTCCAGCAAAATCGGCGGACCGATACAATACCATCAAGAGGAAGCTCTGCATCGATCGTGCCGTTCCGTCACAGGTCATGGCGGCACAGACAATTCGGAAGCCAAACTTAACGGTGGCTACAAAGGTGTTAATTCAAATGAATACCAAACTGGGTGGTCTGCCATGGATGGTGAATATTCCGCTGACTGGGTTGATGACCATCGGATTCGACGTTTGCCACGATAATCGCGACAAAAGCAAGTCATACGGCGCTTTGGTTGCCTCAATGAACATCGACACAAAATCTGGAAAACCAAGTTCGACGTATTTCAGTGCGGTGACCCCTCATCGAAGTGGCGAGGAGTTGAGCAATCAACTGGCTATTCATGTCGTCGCGGCAGTGCGCCAATTTGCCTCGGAAAATAATAATACGGTGCCCAGTAAGATCGTTTTCTACCGGGATGGCGTTGGCGAGGGTCAAATGGCCTATGTGTACGAGCACGAGGTTACAAATCTCATCGCCAAGCTACAGCCGTTTTACCGCGGAAATAAGGTGCCATTGTTGTTCATCGTTGTGGCTAAGCGCATCAACACGCGCCTCTTCGTTGACGAGAAAAACCCGGAGCCGGGAACCGTTGTTGACGATGTCATCACACTGCCCGAAAGGTAAGTTCAAGATTCAAAACCCTTCTTGCGCTCTCTCTTCAACAAGCTTTCTTTCATTTCAGATACGATTTCTTCATCGTACCACAGAATGTCACCCAAGGAACTGCTTCACCCACCAGCTTCACTGTTTTGCGCAATGACACGGGTTTACCTCCCGAGAACATCCAGCAACTCACCTATAAGATGTGCCATCTCTACGTAAGTTTGATAATTCGTTTGATTTGCTCTGCGGAATAGTACTCATGTTGTTCTTTTTTCGTTTCCTCTTTCTAGTATAATTGGTGCGGTACCGTTCGTGTACCACATGTGTGCCAGTTCGCACATAAGCTGGCATTTTTGGTGGGCCAATCGCTGCATGCGAGCCCATCCGGCTTGCTGGAAAAACAACTTTACTTTTTGTAATTTCACTTTTAAAATTTCTTTTTTAATTTTTTCCCCATTTTTAATCATTTTTTTAATCATTTTTTCAATCATATTTTTAAAGATATTTTAATCAATTTTTTATTCATTTTTTCAATCAATTTTTTGATTATTTTCTTAATCTCTCGAAATCTAAATTTCAATTCGCCTTCAACATATGGTGGCATCTAGTTTTAAGTGGTTATTTTCCTTTGATGAAGGAATTTCCTGTCTGACAGGAACCTGCTTGTGGCAAAAATGTACTACATGTAGTACGAATCTCTTTCTTTAATAAATTAAAAAAAAAAAAAATACTGAAATTGATTTTTTGATGTCACACAAGAAGCACTTTATTTACAAGTAATTTCTCGAAGAGGATTCTTAACATTGCCGAAAATAGAGAGAATACTGAAGGAAGCATGGAGATGACTTCCGATGGTAAGTACTTAGCCTCGGCTGGAGCCAGTAACATCTTCCGGATTGAACATTCCCTGCAAAACAAGAAAAAATCGTCAATTTCCGTGACGTGACGGGCTAATTCGAGCTGCTTCAACTGACCTTGGCGCGTCGTAGAATCGAATCCTTGCTGGCGTCGTATGGGTGATCTGAAAAATATCGGGGACCAATGAATCAACGCTTCAACGTGAGACATCTATGACTTACCTTTTGATGGGATCTCCAAAACTGCTGGCAGTGGTGAAGTGTGTGCATCAATGACATGACGAATCAGCTCGGCGTAGCTTTGATTGATCAAAATGATGTCGACATCGTCCCGTTTGATGAAACGCTTGAAGCAGTCCTCGATTTCACTGACTGGAGTATCTGTAAGGGATCAATTGAAGGTCAATCAGCAATCACCCCAAACGCGAAATTAAATCACTCACTTTTGTCAACAACCATGAAGTTTGGGTGGCGATTCTTGTTGATTTCGCCAATTCCACCCAGTAGAAATCCAACACAGGTGTCTTCATCACCAATGATTGAAATCAATTTGCCTTTTACAGCCGAATGCAATGCCATTTTTGCGATAAGTTTTTTAATCCAGATACGATTGATAGACTAAAAGTGCTTTTAATGTTTTTGAGCTGTCAGCTGACTTTTGGCGTGAAATTAGTCGAAATTTTGACATTCGTGATGTGCCCCTATCAGTTACTGCTGTTATTGACTAGGAATGGCTAATTCCACTCGCTGCCTTGATTTTCCAGCGTCGATATGGTTCAAAGGGAAAGAAGCGGTTGGGGCAATTCATATACTCGTTCGTCCTGATACCAATTTCTCCCATTTCAAGAGTTAAATTGGAGACCAAACCTAACCTCAAACTGCTAACGAAACAATGACAGCTGTTCGAATTTCAAACGTCAATAAAAGTGAAAGGTAGTCGCTTGAAATCATGGACGCTACGGAATGATTTAAATTTTCAAATAAACCCGGGAAACTAACACCACACTAACTAAACTAATACACTAACTAAGCGTTGTGGTATGAGCGCCGAGCGTACTTAATTTTCGGAAGAATTCCATGGAGAAAACGATGAGCTTCTCCCGCTTGTGGTGGCTCCAAATTTCCGTTTTGATTATCGCGTTGCAGCATTTTCACGGAGTGAATTCTACCGTCGAACCTCCCAAAACGATAAGGTCGGTGGATGTGCGTCGAACACGTATTTGGGGTCCCGGTCTGCGGCCGGACAAGGTCGTCCTGCCAGTGCGATATTTCTTCATTGAAGCTATTGATGGCAAGGGCAAAACGTAAGTCTTGAAACGTTCATCGTTCGATTGGGATTCACAGGAGTCTTTTTTCAGGTTCAACGAATCGCTGCCGCAGAGAATGGAAGTATCCATTTTTGGAAAAGCACAGGGAAATCCTTGTCGATGTCGCTTGGAGCAAATAGATCGTCTCGATGGATCGTACATTGTGCGGTACAAGCCCGCAACAACCTGCCAGAATGTCCAAATTCATGTGAAATACAAAGGCGAGCATGTGGCCAACTCACCGTACATCATTCCAGGCCCAGTTTATTCGGATCATTGCAATTGCCCAGAGCCGGCCATCGATGCATGGATAAATGACAACAGTTGCTCGAAAAATCAGCCACAAATCTTGAGCGATTTGAAACCATTTCAAAACATCAATTTCACCACGATGCGCACGAAGATCCTGGGAAAATACAATGCGCCGGGAAGCATATCGCTGTGTAATTATGTGATCAAAGCGAACAACATCTACCGCAAATGCTACGGTCAATACACCGGCTTTAAGATGTTTATGGACGCCATTCTGGTTTCGTTGGTGAAGAAGGTGGCACTGCCCGACACGGAATTCTTTGTGAATCTGGGCGATTGGCCGTTGGTGAAGAAAGGCGGTTTAACCCGAACTCACGGACCGTATCCGATTTTCTCATGGTGTGGCAGTGATGACACCTTTGACATCGTATTTCCCACCTACGATCTGACAGAGTCCACTCTGGAAGCGATGAGTCGCGTCACCTTGGACATGCTTTCGGTACAAGGTGCTGGAAAAATTTGGCCTGAGAAATCAACGCAAGCTTTTTGGCGTGGACGAGACTCGCGTCGGGAACGCTTGCATTTGGTTGACTTATCCCGCAAACACCCCGACCTTTTTAACGTTTCAATGACCAATTTCTTCTTTTTCCGCGATGAGGAACACAAATACGGACCCAAAGTGCCGCATGTGTCTTTTTTTAGCTTCTTTGAGGTGGGTTAAGGTCGCAGCGACGCAGTTGTTCCGCCAATTTCAAACCGGTTTCTTTTCCTTTCAGCACAAATACCAGTTGAACATTGATGGCACCACGGCAGCCTATCGATTCCCATACCTTCTGGGCGGCAATTCTGTTGTGTTCAAACAGGAATCACCATACTACGAGCATTTCTACAAAGAACTCAAACCCAATGAGCATTACATTCCATTTAAGCGGGACCTCTCCGATTTGGTCGATCAACTCAAATGGGCTCAACGCAATGACGCCAAAGCCAAAAAAATCTCGCAAAACGCACAGAATTTTGTCAATCAAAATTTGATGCCGGTTCATGTGTTTTGCTATCACGTGCAGTTGCTGCAGGTGAGTTTGACTCCAATCGGTTATTGTCGAATTCATCAATGGATATTCTCTTGTAGGAATGGAGCAAGCGCATTGTGAGCGATATCAAGATTCTACCAGAAATGGAACGAGTTCCAGTCGAGACGACAGAGGAGTGTCATTGCCAGAGAGATTCAAACGCGTTACCAAGAGATGAATTGTGAAATGGCACAGGTTTTGACGGGCGGGTATTAGGCTAAGTTTTCGAAATGCCATCGCTGTGACAATGTACTCTCTAATTTGGGCAAGGGCAATTCCTAATATTATTCTGTTCAGTAGTTCATCGTAGCCCAAGAGTGGAGAGGAAACTATTCGAAATTAAGGAGCTTGCTGGACTTCTACAATCGCAACTACACCAGAATCGAAATTTCTCAACTCAATCGCTAATCCCTTGAAAGGGTGAATGTACTCGAATCTTAGACTTAAGACATCCAATTGTTTTTTACAAGAAGGAAAATCAATTGAAAATAAAAGTAAAACTCGATAAAGAAGAAACTAAAAAAAACGAATGAATTCCAACAACTATTCACAATTATATTGTTTTCAAAATAAAATCAAAAGCAAAACAAAATCGCATGCGGCGATGGGAGGAATCATCAAAGCTAAATCAACCCTTCAAGGATATTTCTGAAATGGAAAAGAAATTGAAATGTTTGTTATTCATTTGCCATGGAATGAATGAAATCATTTTAGTTTTATTTTAAAAATCTCTTGATTTGGTATCGATATCATTTCCAAGTGATTTACGTTGAACTCGTCTCGGTTATATACAAAATAGGTACATTCATAAAATGTTTCGGTGATCGGTCGATGTGCCAACGCGCACTCAGCCTTCCACAATTACACAGTTAATCCACAGAGAAACTCGTTTTGACTAAGTTTTCGTTTATGATTATATGCCTGGTCGGACATAATCTGAATTTTGGTGAGGTGAAGGGAACAAAAGGACTGGATAATCGTCAAAATTTAACACTTAGAAGTCGTAAATAGCCTCGCATTGGTTTTTCGTAGCTGCGATCGCACGGAAAGAAGGAATGACGTTAACCTACTCTAAGCCTAAAATCCAATTAATGCCCTGCACCAGCAGCAATATGAGTGGTTGCCATGCGACAAGCCAGCGAATCCAGTCGAGCAGTTGACCGTAAAGTACGTGCGGGCGTTCCCAGCTGCAATTGAAACCCAAAATGAATTAACTGTCGACGCCAACGTGAAGGCAATTCACTTACGGATTGCTGAAGAGACGCTTCAAATCGACCTTTTCTTTGCAGTATGGACACGTTTGCTTCTTCCCAATGATGCACCAGCCGCGAATACAAAACTCATGGAACACATGATGGCACGACAATTTGTATGTATTTTCAATGACACCCTCTTCCTTATCAGTCACCAGCAACTCATTACCGCACACGGCACAAACGTTTTGCTCCAATGTTCGATTCGGTATTCCTTGCGGCGTGTAATACTGCGGAAGAAATGAATGAGACACCAAAGCCCCAAAAGTGCTTGGTTACAATGCTTACACCAATGTTGGCTGCCATTTTGTCGGTGCATATTTCCGAAATGTCTCTTCCCAGCACACCGAAATATAGCCCGTAATAGACGAACAACACACCAACATCCATCCACACATGAGGCGGCTGATTGAAAATCAGATTGAAGCCAACGAAGGCGCCCATCATTATCACATAGCCGATTATTCCTAACCCGTAGCTCAGTTTGTAGATGAGATAAAACCATTTGTAGATCAATCTGGGGATGGAACAAGCCTAGTTGAGATCGGGGATTTCAAACAGAATGCGCTGAGATGAACCTCGGTGTGGTTCCGGAGATCGGCTTCTGGACTGCTTTCCGCATCACCAAGCCCGTCACGCAAGAAAACACTATCCAACTACAGACGAATCGCCACCAGAAATTCTTCAATGAAAACAATGCCGGAATAATCCACAGGCCCATCAAGGTGAAGAACTGAAACAGAAGACCGTTGATAACATTGTTGCTCACGGAGAATCAGATCCGGTCATACTCACCGAGTACGACCTGTAGTGCCGTTTCTTCCATTCGACCAAGACTATCTGGGCGACTACCAAAGTCACGAGGAGAATGATGACCATCTCAGCATGCATCGATTCATGGCCTTTATGCTTTTCATGCATCTTCTGATGTTCAACTCTGAAATTTGTGAGAAGCGTGAACTTTGCCCATTTGATTGTCTCAAAAACGAATAGTCAGTGGAATTAAATGAATTGCAGTGCTGAATTCTATGCAAGAATATGCATTCATTTCGCTGTGTAAACAAATCTCATGCGAGTTCAAGTGACTGCGCAAATCGATGATGACGTGACAAGAATTTTCAAAATTTGCACTCTTTGGAGATTTCGTGGGAACTTACCTCAATTTCTCCTCTGGAGTCATGTCGGCGAGACTCTGCAAAGGGAGTTCAAGAAGAAAATCGATGAGAAGTGGTTTTTCTGTGAGTTGTCACTTTTTGCAGTTTGCCGAGGCCATTGAAGCCGTTCGGGGGGAAACAGGAAACCCTTCGAGGGATAAATTGGCGATGATCATTACCTTATTTGTGTCGACCGGCAGATGCAAATCCATGGTGGATGCCTTTGGTGGATCACAGCTCTTAAACTAATTCAATAAATTAATTGATTTATTAATTTTTCGCCGACATTCAATTCATTGGCTTATGTTTTCTGAATTGGCTAATACTGTGACATATGGTGATTTATGTTTGTTTGACAAGTCGTAATGTCAGCTTGTCACACGATGTGGGACAGTCCATATCTCGCTATTGCATTGTGAGTGGTTAGATTATGATTTATTTGGGGAAAATTTTGAAAATAATGACGCTACGGTCAAAATATTTAAAATTTGAATTCATTTTGGTTGTAATCCTCTTAGCTCAAACTGGTAAGCCGCTTTGATCATGTCATTAAGTTGAAGGGAAAGAAGAAAGGATGGTCATATAAAAGGACCGAGAGGCGGTGGCGCATAACGATATGCTCATAAAACGATGCGGCCAACCGATATTTTTGCCAATTAAAGATACCTGCAACAAGGCCTCAGCACGACTCTAGCCATTTTATGAAATACAATTTTCCAGATGAGTGCTATTATATGAACCATTCGAATATCAGCGCGAATACATGAATCGCACTCCATTCACATCAATCTTTGACATTTCGAAATCATTCTGTCAAACGAGAGAACACTAAAATAAAAACTCCACACGATTTTTCGGCATTTCAGTTGCAAAATTCAAGCACATTCAGTGGAATTCTATCCATATTTTTGTTCAAATTGTAATCATTCGAAGCCCCTCGTAAAACGACTGACGCAAAATGGGCATTCTACAATTCGCATTGTCTCCAATGCGAATAGCATCATATTCAAAATATTTACATCGCAACATTCCAGCGGGTATGTGTATGCGCACAGAGAGTTTGGTTATGGTCGGAATGGGATTTGGGAAAAAATCAATTGAATCGATGTGCCGTTTCAGCTCTGGGACAATGCAGATGGTCGTCGAATGGATCCAAAAAAGCGCCACCAATGAACGAAACGGTAATTAGGAAATGGAAGAAGAAGCGAACTACGCCGGCTGTTGAGCCGGCAATGACCATTTATCCTCAGGATGTGTTCCTTAACCATGGCAAGACTAAAACTACTAAACAGGCTGTGCCCAATTCGAACCGCGAACGAGCTAACATTCCGATTCTGATCAAAGTCGATCCGCCGAAAGCCACTTCTAACACTTTCGCTCCCAAAGAGGTTTACGATTAGACATTTCTTGGTGTTTTTCCAACTTTCGTTTGGTTGCTCTTTGATTTTGCTTCGTTTTGATGATTTTTTTGGATTGTTTTTTTTTCCTTTTTGAATGCTCCGTTTCGGATATTCAGCTAGACACACTTTAAATAGACTTATTTGGTTTTTAGAGTTGATTTTTACGTTTAACATATGTTTTCGAGAAGAATCTGATTGGAGGCTCAAGCAAAAATTCAAGAACTGCTTAAGCTTCCACTACGACCAAAGCCAATGGAATGAAATTAACCGATGTCTTTCAACTCCTCAGAAACCAAGCGTGAAATCATCGAAAAATCGAAAGGTTCTGAATGCGACTGAAGTAAAGCCGCCTCAACCATCCGTGAGTGCAGCTGCTCAGACAAAGCCTCCTCATGCATCACCGCCACCACCTCCGCCAGGTCCCCAACCATCTCAATCCAACTATTGGTGGGTCGCTATGTTGATTGCTGCCGGTGGTGGTACTGCCATCGCATATAACTATGATCTCTTTGGAACTTCAGAGAAAAAAACCAAATCAAATTCAGCTCCTGAAGCACCCGTCGCATCAGCGCCGAGTAAGTAAAAAATATTCTCAAAACCTCTCGTCTCAGCTCAATACCAAATTCACGTTGACGTTTTTTTTTATTCAAACAGAAAAAATTCCCGAAACTTCAGCGGAAATTCCAAAGGACGTTCCGTATTTATTGGTTGGCGGCGGCACAGCCAGCTTTGCTGCCTTCAGAGCGATCAAATCGCATGATCCAAAAGCAAAAGTGTTGGTCATTGCGAGCGAGCACGAAACACCTTACATGCGTCCGCCGTTATCCAAGGAATTATGGCTGAGCTCTGAGAATGCCAATGCCAATGGCGAGGCATTGAAGTTCAAGCAATGGAATGGGGTCGAACGCAGTTTGTACTACGAACCGAATGATTTTTACATCAATCCGACGAAATTGCTGGAGGAGCCAAATGGCGGAGTGGCGATCGTTCGTGGATACAAAGTGAAGCGAATCGATGTGGTAAATCGGAAAGTCATTCTCACCGATGGCACCGAGATCAAATACGGCGAGTGTCTTCTGGCCACTGGATCATCGCCGAAGGCCTTGGACGTTTTCCGATCGGCTCCAGCCAAGATTCAAGACCGAGTAACCGTTTTCAAAACGATTGAAGATTATGGACGATTACGTGAGAGAATCGACAAGGCAAAGTCAGTGGCCATCATTGGCGGTGGATTCCTTGGCAGCGAACTGGCTTGTGCGCTGGCCAAATACGGTCAAGGCAAGCATCTGAAAGTCCATCAGATTTTCTATGAGAAAGGCAACATGGGCAAAGTGCTGCCACAATATTTGAGCGAATGGACAACCGAGCGTGTGCGAGAAGAGGGTGTCAACGTCATTCCGAACAATCAAGTTTTAGCCGTGGATTGGACGAACAATCAAGTGAAATTGAAGTTGACCGATGGGCAAGAGGTGCTCTGCGATCAGGTCGTTGTGGCGGTTGGCTCCCGACCAAATGTTCAATTGGCTCAAGATTCTGGGCTCGAAGTTGATGAGAAATTCGGCGGGTACTTGGTCAACGCTGAACTGGAGGCCCGTCGACATTTGTATGTGGTGAGTTGGCCACCGACTCTCTCCGGATTGTCACAGAGACCAGCGTTCTCAGCCAGATAATAATTGTTTTCCTCATCAACAGGCCGGCGATGCTGCATGTTTTTACGATCCCAAACTGGGACGACGACGTGTTGAGCATCATGATCATGCGGTGGTGTCGGGACGTTTGGCCGGCGAGAATATGGTCGGACTGAGTAAGTTCCGAAGAAATCAAATCAAATCGTTGGTCATCAAAGCCATTTGAACTCCTTTCAGAAAAACCCTACGCACATCAGAGCATGTTCTGGTCAGATTTGGGCCCAAAAGTTGGTTACGAGGCCATTGGCATCATAGACTCATCACTGCCCACAGTTAGTGTATTCGCAAAGGACTCCCCGGTGCCAGAGGCAACCACCATAAGTAGTGAAGGAGAGGTCGCAAAGGAACCTCAAGCCCCGGCAACTACCCAAGTTCCCGAAGACCCACACAGCAATTTCCGGAAAGGCGTCGTTTTCTACTTGCGTGACGATCGCATCATTGGCATCGTCTTATGGAACGTCTTCAATCGCATCAATACCGCACGGGCCGTCATTTCCGAAGGCAAGAAATTCGATGATTTGAATGAAGTGGCCAAGTTGTTTGAAATTCATTCGTAAAAGTAGGCCCTCATTGTTCGGACTGAGGATTATTATTTTTTTCGGGGAAAAGTAAACAATTTTCAATTACTTTGTGTTGACGTGTGGCTGATTCGTTTGTATTTTGTGTAGAATGTAAATGCTTGGAGAATAAATGGAGCAATTTGTAAATAAATTCCAAGATATTTTCACCAGATTTGCGGATGCGACTCAAAGGAAGATTACAAGCAAACGAGCTGCTCGGCATCGAAAAAAAACAATGCAATGGGCATGATTCAGGCCACGCACGTTGAAATTTTATCTGGTCAGCTTTGAAGTGAGTCTCAACAAACACCTGGCGGTAACTTGCGATAAGAATCTCATGCAGTACTTGAAATACCTCAACCCAATCAAATAGCAAACTTATCGTCTGATCGAATTAAAACGAAATTATTGCGAAATGAATCAGACTAACCGTCGAACCGAATATAAGTCAATAGAGACGCACTCAAAGAATCAGTTCGATTTAGTGAAGGTACTCGATTGAGACAGAGAAAAATGCTGATATATTTGTGTGTTCTCGCTTTGCTGTCAGCTGCGGCATTCGGCCAAGAGTCGCCCTTCAGTTTGTGTAAGAATCATTCCTCAGTGACGCCCCACGAAGGGAATAATTTCGACGTCGATTCGCTCCGCAGGTGGTGAAGGTGAAGGAACTCCATTAGGCATCCGTGTGCAACATTGCAATGAGCAATTCTGCACGGTGTTCCGTGGACAACCATCGCTGATGGAATTGGATTTTCAAGCTCTGCCCGGTGCTGGCACAACTCAATTGGTGGCCGCTGTTCACGCCTGGACTGGGGAAAACTGGGTTCCATGGCCTTTGGGACAACGTGGAAATGTCTGTAATAGCTTGACCAACGCCAGATGCCCTTTGAGACCTACACAAGGGGCCACTTACCGATTGCAGTTCCCTATTCCCGCAATCGCTCCATCGGGCTTCGCTACTGTCGTTCAACTTCGTGTGACCGATCAACGTCGCCTCTCAGTCGCTTGTGTTCGCATCAACATTTTGGTTGAATGAATCAAATTTCAATTGTGACAGTTTCGTAATCGATGCGAGTGGTTTGTTTCGAATTATCGTCATTTTATCTACTTGAATAAATATTGAGGGATTCACTCCTCATGCACACCTAATTAGGAAGATGTTATATCAATGCAAGCCGATAAAATTCAGGAGAAAACATATGTTCTTGCCTAATTACCATTTGTAAGAAGAGAGCAAATCAAACAGAAAGTGCTGGTTGATGTGATAGTGATCAGCAAATGCGTCATTCACCAATATCACTGCCCTTGCATCAGCAGCTCCGTCTCATCTTATACTTGATCATACAATAAATGAAATTTCGTTAGAATATAAATTGGGATCAAAATAGAGCCGCGTGTCAGATATCAAAAAACCATGAGCCATTTCCCATTCCTCGTTGTTTCAAGTTTTTTGCTGCTGTGCATCGCTGAAATGGTGGGTTTTGTTTCAAAAAATGTTTTTTTCGACCGAAAAAGTCTCAGAGATTCGATAATTTCAAAAGGCTTCAGCTGCACCGTGCCAAGATCCCATGCATAGAACAGGATACGATGCGTGGGGTGAAGGGGACCGAACAGTGCGCCATAGAGAAGAAGAATCTGTGAGATTTGGCCCGTATGAACGCGTAACTAGGACTTCCCATGAACGTATCGAGGAGGCTCCAGATCGTTTCGATAACTTCGATCGTTTCAATGGCCATGGTCGTTACAATGGCCACGATCGTTTCAACGGGAACGACCGTTCATATAATCCTCCAGATCGTTTCAGTAATCCAGATCGATACAACAATCCATCGTATTATGGTCCAGGCTCAGCCTATGATAATGGCCTCATCCGACAGACAACGTCTTACAAATATCCTTTCCCAGGCACTTGGGCAAATTAAACACCAATATTTTTCAAATGGAGTCTTGATCACTTACTATGATCGTTCCCAAGATCTTCATAAAGAATTCAAGCCGTACCTCAATCATTTCGACGGCCAGCGAATATCGTTTTACGACGCTTATGGTCAAGTTAGAACCGAATATCCTGATTTCAGCAGACCTTGGGGATACTCGGAATTCTTCAACATGCCGAATGAACCATGAACCTGTTTTTCTTAACTCAACCCCAGTCTTGGATCATTGATTTTCAGTTAATATACATTTTTCTCGCATTTTTACGAGAAAAAAACACGATTTATATCGATTTCAATTTCTTCTTGAACCACCCGAAGATGGAGATAAAAATGATAAATCGAATGGGATTATAATGACTGCAGTCGTGCCGAATTGAGCTCTCGCGAAAACGCGGTAAAAAAGCAAACCCACGAAATTCACAAGAAAAGCATCTGTTCCAACCTAATCATCATTCGCAAGAATCGCGCAACTCAAACAGAAAGTGATAGTGCTCAGCACATGCGTTATTCACCGACAGCACTACCCACGTCTCGCCTTAGATTTCCGCCACCTTTTTACCATCTCCTTCTCATCTCCCTCCCTTTTATCTCAAGCTCGACCAAAAACGGTAACACTTAATATAAATATTGGCATCATAACTGAGCCGCGTGTCAGATATCAAAAAAACATGGACCATTTCCCATTCACCGTTGCTTCAAGCTTTTTGCTGCTGTGCATTGCTGCGATGGTATGTTTTCTTGAGAAAATACTCTTTCAACTGGAAAATGTTTGTAAATTCGAGAATTCTGAAAGACTTCAGCAGCTCCTTGCCGCGACCCCCTGCATAGAACAGGATACGATGGATGGAACTCAGAACCGGACCGAATAGTGCACCGTCGAGATAGCATTGAATTTGGCTCGTATGGATCAGTGAGACATTCCACCGAAACTGTGGTGGAGTATAAAGGCCATATCAATCCGGTGTATAATGGCCCAGTAAACGTTGTTCATCATAACAATCATAATTTAGGGGATCCCAACGCACTTCCAGTGAGAACCTCAAGTTTTTCACCAGAAACCAGCATCTTATGTACGAACATCTTTCTCCAGGGGTATGGCCAAATCAAGCATCAATATTTTTCGAATGGAGCCTTAATCAGTTACTACGACCATTTCCGTTGGTTCCATCAACATTTCAAGCCATACCTAAATCATTTTGACGGATATCGGATATCGTTCTACGACGCCTATGGTCATTACCGGACCGAGTTTCCGGATTCCCGCATTCCTTGGGGCTACGCCAGGTTTTTTGATATGCCTGGCTATGCCGTTTATTAAATATCCGATTTTTTCCAAAGACAGAAAAGCTCAATCTATGCCCATTTTACAAGTTTGATAAAAAAAATATAGTGGTTTGAAACAATTTCAAAAAGTCGTGCTTCCATCGTAGCAGCTCGACAAACATAGGATTTTTATTGCACTCTTCCACAAAAGTAAAGCCGAAGCGAGCTGATATCTTGCTACATTGAACCCAGCCAAGTACTTCATGTAACTTTCCGACAGTTCTTCATGAGTGATTAGCGTAAAACAGTTGGAACTGTTTAATTTCGTTAGTAATGTCAACACATCAAAGTATTGCTCAAATAAAAGAAATTCAATGAAATCTGCTTTCAACTTTTCATTTCAATGGAAATATGGATCAAGCAATCATTTTTGCCATTTCTTTTACTTAACATCCGGATCGAGTTGATTGTCATCCAGAATCGAAAGTCAAATTCAACACGAGTTTCCCACTGGACCATCAACTTTCAAGAGAGAAAAAAAGATATATTTATATTAAATTTTTGCTGGTTAGCCTTTTATTAGAACGTAATAAAGTGATAAAGAAAATAAACATCAATCGAGTCGATACATTGTGTCAATTTATGAATCAAAAGCTGTTAATCAAAGAGTTCAAGTGGACACCCTCAATCGAAACTGATAAGCTCTGCTTCGGGTACGATTGGTGCTGTGGCTTCATTTTGCTTGTTGCTTGCGATTGGAGGCTCAGCTGGAACAATCGCCGGCTGTGGCGTTGGGACAATTTGTTGAGATTGTGGCGCCACGAACTGCCCGGTGGTCTCGGCTGGCGGCTGCTGTGAATGTTGTTGGCTAGAGATTTGTGCTCCAGATTGAGTATCGCTGACATTTTGGTTGTGAGCTGCTGCCTGGCGTGGATCTTGTTGGAGTGGTTGATTCGAGATTGGCTCAGCATTGAATTGTTGTTGGTGAGGAACGAATGCTTCCGGAGCCTGAGATGAGCCATAAAAATACCCCTGTGGTTGCGCAGTTGGAAGACCAGCCTGCGGCGAGGCATTTGGACCGTAGTTCATCCCAGAGAATGGGACTCCTGTTTGTGCTTGTGGCGCAAGGTGTTGCTGTTGTGAGAATCCCCCAGGTTGATGTACTCCGTAGTTCGGCTGTTGATTCGGTGGACTCATCGAGAAACCTGCCATCGATGAATTCATCATATTTGCAGACATAACCGAGCCCATCGGTCCGAATTGCTGTGCACTCATGTTGTACATGACTTTCTGTTGTTCCTGATGCATCTGCATCTCACGTTCCTGCTCTTGGATGCGTTGCAGAGCAAGTTGTCGCTGGTATTGCAAATACTCTTGCTTCTTCTTGCGCATCAAATCAAGTTTGTAGGCCATTTGCAATTGTCTCTGACGCTCTTGTTCTTCGGCCATTCGCCGGAGATTGTCTTGATGCTCTTGCCGGAGAACATCGAGAGCGGCTCGTGAATCCTTGATTTGGTTCAATTTGTCCTGCAATTGTTCGTACCACATGCGCTTGTCGTCGGCATTTTTGATGAATCCCAATAGGCGAGAATGGAATGCGGTCAAGTTCATGAATAACGTTTGAACGGAATTATCATTCGAAATCGACCGACCCCGGCTTGAGTTCGATTTCATTCGATTGACGAAAATCTCCACTTGAGTTCTCATGTTCGCAACGAAACTATCGATTTCAATGTCTTCGGTCGCGATCTGACAAATTCAAAAGAAAATCGTGAGAGTTTGCACGATGCAATCCGAGTGAGACTACCTTCATGTTCAAAGAGCCTGGGCCCAGTTGTGGCGTTGCCATTGGACTCGGAGCTGATGGATTGGCGACCAATTCGACATTTTTTATGGTTGCCACTGTGTCAGTTCCACGTTGCTCCCAATAGTCGCGATTCAGGTATTTGGCCAGCTCGGGATCAGGAGCCTGGTCAATGCTGCTCGGAGCCACCGAGATGGGGATGGGTGCAATTGGATCGGGACTCTTTGCACGATGCACCGGTGAACGGTATGCAGTCGCCTGAAACAGAATTAACAATTCAATCCGGTAATTCAGACCCTTGCCTGACATTCAACTCACCGACCGACTTCGTTGCTTTTGTTGAATCTCGGCTTCTGATTGACTCAAAGCCAACGCCAATTGTAATTCTTCCTCCTCCTCCAGTTCCCGTTCGCTTTTCCTAGCCGGCGTTTGTGACTGCTGTGACAACGGACTGTTCAGATATTCTGCCGGCAGATCGGTCTCAGATGCCTTCAAAGTGGCACTGGGCTTATTCACTCGATCAAAACAGGTGTCACAGACGCGCACCTCTTTCTCAATGCCAAACTTGGGCAATGTACAAGTCTTTGATGAACATTGCCAGCAAAATACTTGACCGCAGTTGCGACAATGGTGCTTGCGATGCGTGAATGAAAATTGAGTGCGGCACCGATGACAACATTCGCCATCATGCCAAACGGGTGCGGTATCGGCGGTGAACATCGCATCTGCTTCTTTGAGTTCCGGGAACGAAAATCCCTTCGTCTTCAGAATGGTCATTGTGTCTTTGACGGCCTGGTACTTGTCCAGGGAACGGAATGCATGAGCCCAGGCCTGGATCAGCTCCAGCATTTTGTTTCTAACATTTTCGTGGGTAGTGGTCTCGATTAGTTGAGTAAATATCTCGCAGTTTTCACGCGTCGCGAGCTCATCATATACTGGCGATCCACAGTTCTTGACAACGCTCTCAAGAACCAACAATGCGTAAAGTGCGGAGTGTGGGTTTTGCGATGAAATCTTCTTTTTAATCTGCTGCAGTGCGTATTTGGGCCTGGAAAATGGGATTTTTATTAGCAATGGATGGTTATCTGGCTGAGAGTTAGTTACGTGGCGTCGTTTTGGCGAATCAAATCACAGATGACGAGTATTGATGGCCAGTCCGGCTCGAGGTGTAAATGAGAACAGGCATTGTCTGCAAAAGAAAATTTGATGAAAATTATTTACGTATTCGCTGGGATTGACTGTCTCCACAGACCTAAGTTTCTATCGAATGCTGAAGAACGGAACATTTTTGAGTTCTTTGATGGCACAAAAATTCAGCTGACTTCCTTTCGCAGAAATTTCTTTCGCTTTTGTTGTTTGGTTTGATCGAAGTCGAAGGCGAAGTCGAAGTCGACGAAAATATCTCGTTTCAATGATAACACACACTGATGTGTCACATTCACTTGTCACTTGGAATGACTGTGTTTCTTGCAGTTATAGCACTTTTCAAATACCATCTCTTCGGTTTATCGAGAAGTGGTTGAGGAGCTGCCAGACGACAAGTGAGTAGCATTCAAGAGGGAATCTCATTGAAACAACAAATACAAATAATTATAGGCATTTTTATTCAGAACATTCGAAATGACGACGTCGAACATCTTTACTTAACGAGAACGTTAATGCGCACACAAGCGATGGATTGACGTTGGTCAACAATGCGAATTTGAACAACAGTTTTGAAATTCTCTGGAGCGAATTCGGGGGTGAAGAAAGCGGTGTGGTAGGTGGCCTTTTGTTTCGGGCGCAATGGGCATTTGACATTATCGGCGAGATTGTTGCAAACGTTGCTGGCTGAGCCAACTGGCCATGGGACCCAAGCCTCATTGGCCCAGGCATGGATGGAGGCACTCAAGTGAGAATTGGGTTTTTCACCATCTGCATTCTGGAAGTCCACTTGAATTGGAGATTTGTCCCCACGAGTCACGGTGCAGTACTGCTCGTTGCAATTGTTGGCGCGGACCCCGAGTGCTTCTACATCACTTCCACCACCTGCAAACAACAATAATAATAATCGTTGAGTGATGAAATCTTGACCAGAGTCTCGTTCGGATCGTACATGCGCTGAATGGAGTCACAAGCTCCGGCTGTAGGTATTCGCCGTATTGTTCAAATTGGGCGAAAGCCAATGCTGGCAACAAAACTAAAATACACAAGTATTTGGACATTTTGCAGTTCTTCAACGGAAATCAAGACACTGAGTCCACGTAATCATGATCGCCACTATTTATATCGTCTCTGATTGCGCTCAAACTCATTTGTTCACAGTGAGCCGTATCGAGCACTGATCGAGTCTACGAAAGGGATCTTCCATCAACTCAATATAAAAGTCGATGTTTTGAGGTTGATATTCATCTCAACGGTAGCCACTGATTGTGAGCACCGTCATAGCGACGCATTAAGACAATTCAAATGGGAAATAACATTTTTCCATTAGCTGATTAACAATCACAAAATTGAACTGGCGAAACAATAGGTGGTTTTTTTCTGTTTTCAAATACGCGCCATGGAGAAATTCTCATTTACGGACATTTTTGATTTATCGCTGAAAAATGAATTTCATCTGACTTATGTCCGCCGGCCCCCTTATCCTTCCCGCAAGCTTTGCTTTTTTCAATTTTTTTTATCTTTCTTTATATTTCTCATTGAAATGGTACATCTGAGCGCGAAAAAGAAACGAATCGAAAGCGCCCGTCCACCAGAGCAAAATGTCAAATCTATTGCTCAGATTGCCCACCAGAGTGCGCCAAAGCACGAAATCCCTTCTTTTTGTCAAATCCAAGCTGTCGCAATGGTTGGTGAAAATATTTCTGATACAATTTTCCATAAAAATTTCAATCATCCTACAATAAAATGGCAAATTTTCTATCGAATATTCTTTGGAATTTCAGGGTGCCCACAAGACATTCAGGATTAAGGTGAAACTCGCCAAGAAACTCAAGCAAAATCGCTCGATCCCACAATGGGTTCGTATGCGTACTGACAACAAGATCAGGTCAGTACAAACCACAATTGCTAGCAATATTAATGCAGTTTAATTGCATGCAAACATTATTCCCGTCCTCAATTGATCGGCTCAACAGTGCTTTCAATTACGAAGTCCACGATTTGGATTTTTTACCGTAAATTTCAACTGTTCAATTAATGCAATTTCTCTGTCTTTTATTTGCAGATACAACGCCAAGAGACGTCACTGGAGACGCACAAAGCTCAAGTTGTAAATGAGTTCACCTTTCCAATGGGTTGTTATCGAGGCTGGACGGCGATTTACACACTATTTGTGTATTAATTGGCGATCAGCTCTCTCGACAGCGGACCACAGAAAAACACAAACAACTTGAACCCAAGAAATACCAACCAATTGCAGTTTTATGCGGTTAATTTGAATAATTAATGTTCTCCATTTGAAAATATTCTGATGAATAAAACTACAATCATTTGAGTTATCCGTTTAAACCGGTGTTTGTTTTGTGAAAATGTTGATTTCGTCGCTCAAAGCCTAAGCGGTGGTGAGGTTATGTGATTGAGAGGCAAACAACTGAAGGTTGTCTGCTTGGGCGAGGATGACGACCGTCAGACGTCACAAAGTTGGATGAAAAGCCAAGATTCATTCATGTCATCATTTGTCATTTATTTAATAAAACAACTGTATCAACACAGTAACGGTGAATCCGCCAATCGTGTTAACTCAAATTAATCGAAATGATTTTGATGTCATCGTACGGCTTATCGGTTTTGGGATTTGTCTTCATGTTGCAGATATTCTGGCAGACCTCCATGCCCTTGAAAACTCGCCCAAAAACAGTGTGTTTGTTGTCCAACCACGGCTGAAAAGAGAGTCGAAAACGTTAGTCCCAGCCCCAAAGCTCAGTAGCTTCATCGACTTACCGTGGGTAAAACGGTGATGAAGAATTGACTGCCGTTGGTGTTCGGTCCGGCATTGGCCATTGAAACTGTGTAGGGTCGGTCGTGCCGAAGCGCTGGCACGAATTCATCTTTGAAATCTCCGCCCCAAATCGATTGACCGCCCGTTCCCGTGCCTGTGGGATCGCCGGTCTGAATCATGAAGCCTTTGATCACCCGATGGAATATGTGCGAATTGTAGTAGCCATTGCGACTGTGCACGCAGAAATTCTCAACCGTTTTCGGGCATTCGGTTGCGAACAGCTTCAAATGAATGTCGCCCAGTGTTGTATGAAGCGTGGCATTGTTGTAGAGCTTCTGGATGCCCTGGCCTTCGGGTACGGCAATGATGTCCTCTTTGGAGGGTTTCTCGTTGAAGACATCACGGTCGACATCCTG